>OMNV01013528.1:0-20068 GCA_900303265.1 Brotula barbata
CTAAATTCTCCCTCCCCTCATCGTTTATCAACCCTTCACCTCCTCTCCTCTTTCTGCCCGTTTCTCTCCTCCCCCCTGCCACCTCCTCCCCAGGTCTGCCTAAATGCACACTTTTCATGTAAGTTCCCATCACATTAGGAAACCAGCTCGTGGCACGGTGACGTATTCACAGACTGACCTTTGCAAAGCTGACATTCATGAAAATGGAGAAAATAAATCATTGCACAAAAATGACTGCTTTCATGTGAAGATAGAGTCTCCTCTCACAATGGGCCCGAGTGGACTTGCGTGGAGCTTTTGGTGGAACGCTCCCATCTCTCGCTCGCGCTGAACCTCGGCTCAGCTAATTAAACACCCAAAGATCTCTCCAAAGATCTTCGATACCCACTTTGAGAATCAAGCTATGGATTGGTAGCTAAAGCTATATGAAATAATGTATATCCGAGGTGCGGACCCTATCGTTTAAATTACCATTTCACTGCAAACCTGCATGGCTCTATCCACACGAGGCCAAGGGCACAATTGAAAGCAAACCACAGCCGGCTATACAATATCTCTGTGTGTAGCAGCCAATGTTTCTTTCTTAGTAATTACTTCTTTTATGGATTCAAACTGCTAGACCTCATTGCCTCGCGCCGACACGGGCCCATTCAGAGCAGAAACCACCCATTATACATCAAGGACGGCTGCATTGACGCATTGAATTCAGCTGCCATTTTCCGTTAGAAAACACAATTAACAGCTCACCATTAGCAGCATTTAAGACGGTTCACAGACCACTACTGTAATACCTTCAAGCAGAGGTTTTCCTGCCAGATAGTGCAACGCAGCATCCTAAGGGCCGGCATCTGACCCCACACGCGACCTGTCCAGCCTGTTATTATTTAGACAAACTGATGGGAAATGCTGCCACCGGTGACGTGAATGCAGGACCATCCATGACAGAGTCACAGCGTCGGTCAGGATGTAAAGTTTTACCTCAGCACCGTCTCGTCGCACAAACAGTCAACTTTTAAACACCTCAGAGGGACTCGGAGGTCCTGCTGTACTTTGAAAAGCGCATACGTCCTGTCTGAGTGCCTGTTTGCAATTACGCTGTGATTTGCAGCCACATCTCCCAGACGCAGAACACTAGCTTAAGGGCCTTTCCACTCAGGCAATTTTATGGCAAATTTGGCTCAACTTTGCAAGGGATTGATTGATAAACTCTTCAGACTAAGAGCAGGCTCTCAATTCTCAGTCCAACGGGTTCATTTCGCAAATATGCATTATTTCGCAGCAAGGCGACGCACGTCAACACGCATCAACCTGAACATTTATACTCTTTATGCCATCTTTTTCTTTTTTTCCACACACAGTCACACACCTCCATTTTTTATTCTCTAATATTTGTTTCTGTACGTATTTTCTCCTATCTTATTTTCAGTACCTGTATTTTTTTACTATTTGCACTCTTACTGCTAAACTCAGTGAGCAGCTGCTTGCATTTTGCAGCACATTGTACTCTGTATTTCTGGATATGTGACTAATATACTTCCTTTGAGTCCTTTGTATTTATCTTGTATCAATTTTCAGATAACACGTCTGCAGAAAACAACTACTACACATACTGAAAAGGTGTCCTTGCGCTTTGGTACTTTTCTGCATCAGCACACATCTGGAATAGAAGGTCCCTTACATATTCACTTCTCTTCATCTCGTTGAGCCATTGTTTGTTGTCCTTTCGTGTCAATCAATCCACTGAGTGAACCCCCTCCATGCCGTGTGGGAGAGCAATTTGCACAATCCATTTCTTTCAAAACAAAACTTTTATCGCAAAAGTCTGAAGGGCAAATGCAAATAATTGCTGCGTTGTGTGCGTTTGAAGAGGAAAAGCAACAAATTCAGTTACCTTTTGTTTTGTCTGCCGTCTGCAGAGGAGAGGAGAGGGGAGGGGAGGGGCACGTTCCAGGTGCATCCAATTGCAGTAACAGGCAGTTTCAGACACTATGGGCGACCTGCAGTTCCAAATTGTGCGCGTGTGTCACCTCACAAAGATGTATTTCATTTTGATTTTATTTTGTGGTTAACGCCTGGAAACACCGCCACCCTAACTCTACCCCTGACCATAATTGTCTTCAAACCACAGGTGGTAAACTGCAGCATTACAGCTCTGCACATGGATGAGACTGGATGTAAAATCCGCCCAAAGTGGACTCCGGGGATCAACCAAAGTCATCAGCCGACCATTTATTTCGCACTAGTTGTAGCCTTAAATTAGTACCAGCAAGGAGGAGCCGCTGAATTTTCTGATGTATCGCTCAGTAAAACCTTTTCAGCCCGTATGGATCATTCACTCCACTCTTTGAAAATCGCAAATCCACACATTTAATAAGGAAAAGTTAGTCCGCGTTCATTTTTTGTTAGTGCGGCATCGCAAAGGGTTAATGCGACCGTTCATTCCTATACATCAGCGCGTGAATGGAAGACACAAAGACATGTACTTTTGCAGAAGCGTAACTCCTTGTTGCCATGGTTGGCTTGAATCACTCAATGACAGATTATTTTTCTTACGCCACTTACAGAGTGGCATCTATTGTAAATCAATGGCAAACACTTCAATGCTCCACGGGGCTTTAGTTGGCCTATTTCTCCACAAAATAAATACGTTGTGCATAGCTGACGCAATAACCTGCACATTTGGACTAAAATCACGCCTGATCAGAGAGCGGGCCTTTGCCTTCGGTTCTGGCAGAGATCGTTCCCTCCTGCAAGCATGTGTGACATCTTCCTTTTTCACTTCCACTTAAAGAAAATCTCACCCTTCTGCACAATTATTCAGTATTAGCCCTGTCAGTGGAATTCAGCTAAACGTTTTGTACTTGTGCACATTTTGGAAAAGAGATGAAGATGAGATCGCCATTTCACACATGCTGTACAGACAGTCATTTTGGAGATATGTGACCTTCTTCCGGAACAGACATCAGGAGGTCATCAGCAGGAAGAAGTTATTATTATTACTTGATACGAAGCCTGCACGTGATCTCAAAACTGCTGTAACTGATTAGTGAGTTAGACATCTCTCCATCCATCCATTATCTTTGTCTATTGTCTATCACAGGGCTAACAGATAGCTACAGACCGCTCACTCACACTCCCATTCACACCTACGGGCAATTTAGATACTCCAGTTCAACTAAGATGCATGTCTTTGGAGGTGAGAGGAAACTGGAGTACCTGGAGGAAAACCAAAAGAACATCCAAACAGAAAGGACCAGGGTCAGCCAGGGACTCGAACTCATGACCCCTCTGCCTGTGAGGCAAAAGTGTGGACCACCAAGCCACCGTGTCCCACTATGACATTATAAATTCCATAATTAAAAAGCCAAAACGCAAACATTTAAAGAGAGAGACAGGGAGGGAATGAATAACAGATAAATAAAACCATCAAAGTGGGATTTTCATTTATAATCAGAAACATTGTGTCATTGTCAAATAATGCAGCGATCTTGCCAGGGACTTGCCAGGCCTACTGGTGTGTTGTTTTTGCGGTGGGTCAATCTGGATCCAAGTTTTTGTTTGAGTCCCGCTCCTTCCCAGGCTTTCCCTTCACATATGTTATGTTTTAGCCCACAAGCTTTTTCTCATCCCAACCTCTTCCTCTCTTCCGAGCCTGCAAATCAACTTTGTGCCCCACACCACCAGGGCCACACCAGAGTCCTCCACTTTGCTCTTAGTGTGTGCGGGATTGAGATTCTATATGGGCTTTACAATTGACACTTTACAATGACCTTTGGTCACAGAAGAGCAGTCATTAAAAAGACAAAACGATTCGCTCTCAATCCACGGAGCAGCGACTGCTCTTCATACAGAGCTTATGAGTGAAAACCTCACCTTCTGCCCTTTTCCGCCTCCTCGTGATCCGCGTGCTCGCTCGGCTTCGTGTATGTTGTGCTCATCTTTCCCTTATGTCGTCGAAGCGTTTTCTCGCCTAAAAACCGACATTGATGTGTTCTCTGTTGGGATTGTGCCCTTCGTGTTTGTTTCCAGACATGGATGTTATACATAGATTGTTTCCAGTTAACAAAGTCTGCTTGACTGCACAATGGATCGTGATTAGATTAGAGGCTCACTGTAAGAGCTTTGCGTTGGCGGGGCGTTTATTTGCAGTTCCAAACAGGACACTGCTGAGAAGCTCTCTTCGGGAGAGAACGACAAACTCCACGAAGGGCAGACTGTCGGCACAGGAGGTCTTTATCCCCGACAGTCTGAGAACTCGCATGATGTATTCAAGCACAAACACATTGATTGATGCATCCATTTGTTAGGTAAAGGAGACGGAGAGACGGAGAGGGCGAGAGACAAAGATTATCAGAAAGAGAGAGGTAGAAAAGGAGAGACGGACAGATAGAGGAAAGAGGAGAGAGGGCCTGGGGAACGTCCATGTCATTACATTTCCCTTGAACTCATGTCAAGGACCCACCGCTTCCATCAATCTGACAAAGTGTAGCTGCGGTGCTACGAGCCGTCAGTCTGGACGATCACTTCACGGATCGCCTCACAAAAGCAGCGAATGCTTGGAGCTCTCGCACTTTGAATCATTTCTCCATTACCCCGCACATCAACGCAGACGAGCACGCCGTGTACTCTGTGTTGACGTGACGCCACACTTAACAGCGGCGAGCGGAGACTCTGTCCACGGAACGGACCATAAGTAAACATGTTGAGAATGTCAGCTGTAGTTTGAGGCCCCTGAACCGAAAACCCTCCGGTGCAGCTCAGGTTCAGTCAGCTGATCCTTAATGTGACTTATTTGGTGTTTTTGCCCTTCGGGCCGGGCTGGAGGATGACATGCTTTATCCTCTACTCATGTATTACGGGTTAAAAAAGTAAAGGTTTCAAAGTTACAACAAGAGTGCTATTTTATTGTCTGGCCTAAGTGGACACATAAGGGCCACTGAACCATACAACTCTAACCTAATTACGAGGTAATATGGAACACTTTAGGTGAAAACCAATAGGTCTACCATAACAGGTCTACCTAATGTAATCCCATTATAGCTCCATTACCAAGAGTAAGGAAAGCAGGAAAGCATGTATTTTTCATTGGGGGATACTGGGTATCACTTTAAGAGGCATTAGGGAGTAGGGCATCATTAGTGAGTGTGGGTGTGGTGTATGTTTTCCTCTAACTACTTAGACGGCCGACTGACTCTTCGGTCCGGACAGCTCGTTTAAAATCAAAAGTTACCAAGACGCAGAGCGATCCGACTGCATCCAATCAAAGTTGAACTGTAAAATATATTGAAGATATATTGTGTTAATTCCTGCCAGGGGCCGACGGTGCGGCCTCGCTCTAATGAGGCTCATGTAGAGCCGTGTAATTCATATTCACACACTGTTGAATGTGTGGCAAGCTGAAGTCTCAGCCACAAAGGCGGCATAAAGGAAAACAAATCACCCCTCAGCATACAGATCATCACCACCCCGATGACATCATGTCGCGTTGCTCCTAATGTGATTGCACGACAGTCACGCTTTGATTCTTGGTGACGATTACTCTAAGTGCGTTTGCTGACAGATGATAAAAAAAGGTGAAAGTGTATATTTGACTCTTATTGTGCTGAAACAGTTTGAAGTACCGGAATCCGTCTCTTACCGTCGGTGAGTCCCATGTGGATGCTCCAGTAGTTCTGCAGACACTGCAGCTCCTTCTTCATGCCCCTCTTGCAGCGACAGTCGTACAGGGGGCTGTCCTGCAGCACCCCCAGAGCAGCCTGGCACTCCTTGTTGGTGTCCAGCATGGAGTCTTTCTCCTTGCCCACGAGGCACTGGCGCATCACTCGGTACCGAGAGCTGCAGTGAGGGTTCTGGTTGCACATGTCACTCGCCTGGACGCAGTCCACCCATTTTGGCTGAGTTCCGGGCTCAGACCCAGTGCTGGTGGCTCCAGGACCATCACCGGCCAAGGACAAGGACAAAGCCGAGGAACCGTCCAAGGAACTTGACGCATCATCTGAGTGGAAGCAAAGAGACAGGAAAGAGAAGGAGGAGGAGGAGGGGGTGAAATGAAAGAAGAATCAGAAAATGTAAATTCATATGTGGCTCAGTCTGCAGGGAACACACACATACGCACATTAAGGCCATGATTTCATTCTTTTGTCATTGGCTCCATGGTCTTTTAATGATGCAACAGGTTGGGCCTATAAACAGCATTGATGGTGCGTGACATCCAAACCAAATTACTCTTCAGCAACACTGAACCGTCGTGTTCGGCAGTCTCATACATGCCTCCATCTGCTGAATGAATTTTTATGAATCATTTACATTGAAATCAGTACAGCTGCACACAATACGCTGTGTGTGTGTGCTGACTTTAGCACACTAGAAGCCTCACAACCAAGCATGAGCACACATTTCATTTTCTTATTAAATCTAATCTGAAAAATCACTAATTATCCGATATTAAAAAAAAAACACACACACACACACACATGATGAGAACTTGACTTCATCCAAACCAGAGTAACCAGATAACGATCTCATGATTATGAGTAAACAACGATCCACAGAGACTGGGGTGCAACTGAAGCGAGTGAGGAAGATTCAAAGGATGTCTCACACTACAAACCAAAGGGCAGACAGAGCTGGGCAAAGGACAAGAGAGACCCCTTGTGGCCATGCTGGGTAGTGATCTTGGCGACGAGGGACACTGCATCAGTATCACCGGACAACGAGCAGGAAAAGAGCCACACGAAGTTCAACTCTCAGATTAATGGAACACTGGCGACGCTGTCATTAGATTAACGTGATGATGATGTGTTTCCTCATAATCGATTATCCCAAGTGTAAAAATAATTTCCCCTCTGATTTCACAAAAGCTCATTTCCAATCTGAGATAATTCTGCTGTTTTTGTTTTATTAATGAGCCTTTATTTGTACCACGGGAGATGATTCATTTTAAATAAAACCAATAAAAAGTGATTCACGTCCACAGATCAAGTTCGGTTAGTAACTAATGGATGACGATTAAACATAATCCAATGGAATCATCCGGCTGTAACAGGAACGCGTCCAACTGCAATTTACTGCACAGAGGGGGAAAGACAACACGAGAATAACCTTGTGTGCGCCTATAAACAACTCCAGCTTGAGAAAAGTGGACACATGTCTGAAGATGATCAACATAAGAGACACACAGGGTTCAGTGTTTTGACATTTCATTTCCATGCCTTCACTTCTCACCTAGGAGCAGAGGAAAGATGTAAACGCACATCCACACAGTGATAGACTTCATATTGGAGTCAGCGGGGTGAAAAGATGATCTGGGATCCAATCAGCTTGGTATTTCCACCTTGTCAAACGTAATTCCTCTCCCCAAGATCCTTGACCCGGTCTAAGTATTTCAAATCAAACAAATATCCTCATTCAACTCCAACGATAAAATAAAAATAAAAAAAAAAATGCTGGGCGCACCTCCGAAAATCCTCGATTCCCAGTGATAATCCACCAATTTTTTTTTTATTTTTTTTTTTTAGGGTGCAGACTAACCACGACACGTACAAATCCCGATGTGGAAAAGCCAAAAAAAAATCAGATAGCAATCAATCAATCCATGAGCGCAGTTTTTCAGGGTCCGTGTGCGCTGCGTTCATACCGACAAACTACTGGGACTTGATCTCTCCGCATTATCAGGGCTCAGACTGGCCGCTCCAATTGCCCCTCAGAGACAAATTGTCTCTAAAACATCCCTTAAACTGGCGTCAAATGAACTGTCATCTGTGCCCGAATGTCTAACGAGGTAGAGAAAACTCATCTGAAAGTGCCACAACACGACGACGGATTTTTCTCGCCCCTCCTGGCTCCCCCAAAGCGGTGCGCTCCTGCGTGTGACTTTGGAGGGAGTGAACGCTTCTTTTCCACTGCATGCGTGTGCTGGCATCACGGCACTTTATAAAGACCGCCTCGAGTCCGCCAGCAGAGGGCGCTCGCATTATGAAACGTGGGATTCGGTCGAGCAGATGTGACCTATAGAAAAATCACCATGACAGTCCTATAATAATTCTATAGGAGGCCTGGACAAATTACCAACCCTCCACCTCCCTTACCACCACCAAAACCAACACCGGTTCCAACAATAATGGCACACATGCACCTCTAATATAACGTGGTATTCTCTTTCATCATGGACTATAACAATTAGTGGTTCTGACTGATTCAGGACTTGGATAATTAGAGCGATGAGACACTGCAAGGCGTCAAGTGAATTAAGGAGCGACTAGAGAGGCTCTCATTACAGCACGAACCAAACCGTACCATTACAGGGCCACCAAGGCCCACATGTCCTCCAATTATGACTCTTGAGTCTCAGTGATGACAGTAACAGGTTGTTAAGGCCAGGATCAACCCCGTATCCTCCCTCCCTACTCACAAACCAACAAATGTGTCAAATTCTGCGGCAACTGACCCAAAAATTGTTGGAGGGGATACAAAAAAATGGCACAGGTCGGTTGGATGTGCCTGTGCCCTTTGCTGCATGACATCGCGTCTCTATCTCTCTACTATACCTAATATAATAAAGTAAAAATGCCATAAAATAATCTTTAAAATAAATTATTTGACTGGATAAAATTTTAAATCATAAATGATTTTGGTCTGACTTGGTCCAGACATTCTGTGATGTCAAATTTTGTGACAATTGACCCAAAATTCTAGTGGGAGATAGACAAAATGTTTTGAAACAAAGAAAAAAAAAAGGCAGAAAATGATTTAATTTGTACTCAGACAACACCGGGGAATCCAGGGAGATAAGAATCTTGATTCAGATATGCAGAGTTTAGAAGTTAAAGGCCAACACATCGAAAAAGAGGCAAGTGCAGCGCCACCATAAGGTAGAGACTGGTACCAAAATGGACACGCTCTCCCCCCGGATCGGGTTCAACCAGACCAACATGCCTCATGGCAGTTTTCTGACAGGGAAACAGACACCCAAACAGACAGATGGACAAACCAACATGTCCTTGGCAGAGGTAGTAATAAGAGATGTGGTGACTTGAAATCATCGCAAGGCCGTCTGGTTTGGTCTGCCATTACAGACTCTAGCCTCTATTCAACTATTTAGCAAAGCCACCAGGCCTGACACAGTGTGAGTAACTGTGGATCCACAAGGATATTTGAGAGACGGGTTCAAAGGTGGATGCACAACTGCTGGTGGTAAAGGTCATCATTCATTTCAGGAATATCCCCACACTCCACACCACATCTGTGTTTCCTCTGATTGAAAGAAAGATTTAAGAAACGGCACAATGCCTTTATTATATTTGCGCTCACAGGAAATAAGCCAGCAGCCCGCAGAATGTGTCATTTTTCAAAGTGGCTTCGCATTCAACAAAATGACTTTGTTGTGCATCACCGCTTAAATAGTGCCCAAAATGTCATAAATCTTTACAAATCTTGAAAACAAAGTCTCTATTTAGAGGCCCTGACAATGACAAACTGCAAGGCCAGCGGCTCATAATGATGTTTGACTGTCAGCCCAGGCTTCCATCCAAGAGGGAAAAGAGCTCGCCGTTATAATGGCAAAATCAGCCTCATTCTGCCTACATGTTGGCCCGAGCTCATTCTCATCCCCCCTCAGTTTCAAGTCTCTGTCATTATGAGGACACTGCGAAGCATCATCCACCAGCAACCAATGCATCCTGCACCTACCCGCCATTTATTCTGCAACAGCTGATTATTGCTTAAAGGCATTTCCAAAAAAAAACTCTGCACTGATGTTGTGGTTTAAAACGTAGAGGAAGATGCAGTCTATAATAATCTAAAAAAAAAAGAGGCGTGAAATCAAGCAAACGACAGTAATGCATGAAAATAAATAAAGGCTGAATTTTCTGTGTGAATTGTGAGAAGTCACATTTCCATCCCTGAGCCGTGTGCATAAATCCTCTCCTCTCATTTCTTCTTGCGCCAGGCTGTCAGGTCCATATTGGGAGTTGTTGACATTGCACGATTCACCCGCTCTGTGGGTATTTAATCGCTCCATACTGACATCATACAGCAGCTGGTTTTTCTGTGTGTACAATTAGAGTTCCCAGGGCGGAACATGAGAGACCACATGCACGTATGGCTCTGTACTCGCTCTCTCTCCTTCATAAATAACCATTCATGGACCCACGTGCAGACACACAACTACACACAGAGAGATAAACGTGCTCACACAGCACGACTCCAGACCGTGAAGATAGGGAATGACAAATCTGGATATAGAAAACATTGTTCTCGCTATTGCCGGGAATCAGCCCCTTGCCTGTGAGAAGTGTGTCTAATGTGATGAATATAGATGATATCATTATGAATCCATGGAGGAGGAAATATTGATACAGATTACAGTCAAAGTTAAGATTTCCAGAGGTTGTGCTGGGGAAGCAGAGGGGCATGGACTCACAGCTTATGCAGTCCAAACCCCTTTATTTGAGTATATGTGTATGGATGTGTGAATCAAACCCACTTAGCCATCAAAATGGTAACAATCAAGAGTCGCACCTTGAATGAACCATTGATGTTCACGCTTAATGTCCCCTCCAATAATACGTTAGAACATTAAACAGCCGTTTGGCTGCGTTGATAAAGGTTTTCTTTGCTAAGGCAAATTTAGCTTAAAGGTTTATCTTAGGGCAAAGGTGTCTGTATCTCTAATATTCCTGACCTTTGGAGAGACCACTGATGAAGCCGCACAGAATATGTGCACACACACACACAACACAGAGAGAGAGAGAGAGAGAGAGAAGTCAAGCATGACTGATTAGATTAGGAATTATGGACTAATTAATGTGTATCTTGGGAGACCTGTACAGAATTCTTATTAGGAAACACAGCCTGGGCTGAACAGAGAACATGACAAAACATATCTGTAGTTAATTCCCAGTATTAAAATGATTAGAACAGTACACTATAGCTCCTCTTTGGCCTGTTTTGTTCAGTTCTCTCTAATGAGACAGTTAAGAAGAAGCCTCTGTCTGTCTGTCTGTCTGGGTGTGTGCCTCAATCATGAATTATTTTACTTTTTCCTACTTTGACTCGTCACTAAAATACCATTCTGAAATATTAAAAAGCATAAATGTACGTATGCTGGGTCCTAATGTGTTTGAAGTCGTCTCTGTATCAGGTGCACAGCCAGAAGTCAGTTGAGTTCAATCAGCTAAAATCAATGCCAGAGTGAAAATAGCCAAAGGAACAAGCGTGGGTAAAGAGATGGCAGAGTGACAAATGCAGCTTTAGGCTATTTCACATTCGGCTTTATTCTGTCGCGCTCTGAGTTTAATACGAGCAAACAGCAAACTGCTCCTGTTCACGCACAAGGTCTCCGTGTCAGCGTTTATGTGTAATACCAACTTTGTTTTGGGTTGTGTCGAGCGTCGAAACTGCGCTAAATTCCTGGTGTGACCTCTGCTAGACTCTCTGGAGGCTATCGACCAGTTAGATCCATTTGTTTTCCAGGCATTTCAGACATTGTCCATTTCTATCACATTACTTTGACAGAAATTGAATTTCCTCTGATGCATTTTTATGTATCCTAAGTGCTGCTGTGTTCTCATTGGGAGTATAGCTTTTCCATTGGCTTGATGATGCAAAAACACTTTGGGTTTAAATAGAAAAAGACGGAAATGGATTTTATTTTAATGTCTGTATTGACTTTCATGTGTGTATTTTTTGTGGGGTTTTTTTCCAAAGTGTTTTCCCACCTTAACTATTAGCCCTTGTACCTACACGCAATACGCATGGTACTTTGGCCATTGTCCAAATGGTGTTTGCGAGAATCCGACAAGAACACAGTAAGAACACACAGAGGACAAACCGTATCAGTATGCTGATGCCATGCCATTCTTCCTGTCTTGTTCGTCTCCAAGAGATTGTCATCCTTCTAACTGTAATGGCGGCTCACAGTGAGGACGTGTCCTTATCCCTATCAATGTAGCAAAAAAAAAACCCCAAACAGCTCAACTCTGCAGATTTTTCCCGCAGCTCATATTTTTCTTTTATATACGCTTCAAGAGTTTCTCATGCAACAGCATCATCAGATATAAACTGTGTTCAAAGCACTTTTGAGATGGAAACAGCCACGGATCTATCCCATCTCGTTAAAGACGCCATGTGTTCCATATGGAATACTGACGGGAACCTCTGCTCTGCCCAGCTCCGTGAAGGTTTTGGCGTCCAAAACAAGCAGGAAAGTACTTTTCTCCTGAAAAGAGAAAAATGTTACTTGAAGAAAAGGTCACAGAACATCTTTTAGACAACAGTGATTGCAGAAGTACCCGGCCATTTGGCTGTAAATGTTTATGTGTGCCCTTTATTTTCGCTAAAATACATCATCGCTCCATATTTTACGATTTTGCGACTACATCAACATACAATGTACTTCAAAAAGCACACCCCCTCTCTCCTTATGTTTTGAGCTCGTGCTGTACAGTGACGGATAAAGTACCTAAAAATTATATTTTAATAAGTACAGATATCTCAATTAAAAATAACTTTGTTACAAGTAAAATTGAAGTAAAAGTATGGATTTCCCTTCCTCTTGAGTAAAGGTAATTAATTTGCAAAAACATTTTAATCCACTGAAGTACAAATTATCTTAAAACATACTGAAGTACAGTAGTGAATGTTTTTATTTTTTTTAAATTTACATCACTGGCGCTGTCTAACTGTGCTTATTTATCTTATTTACCTTATATTTGCCTTGTGCTTTCTAACTGTACATTTTATAAGTTGTTCACTTACTTCTCGGGTGGTGATGATGACTGACAGGATCACTCCGTCGTCTTCTTCGGTAGCTTTGGGCGAAGCCACAAAGACAGGCTCAGACGGGAACAGGCCAGGATAACGCCACACCTAGACACGGGAGATTACATGAACAACAAAAGTATTTCTTTTACAAAACTTCCTTCCAACCTGTTCTCAGTCATATGAAAAAGAAAAAAAAAGCAGCAGGAAAAAGTGTGAAATGATAATAGCCAACTCTGTGAGGAATGAGGCCTTTGACTGATAAATACCTTAAGCTCCTTGGTGTGCACATCCATCTTGAGCAGTGAATCACTGAAGGCGTGTCCAAAGCCACAGCTGTAGAAATAGCGGTACGGCCTGCCGTTATATTGGCCGTAATTGATCTGCGGGAACTCCAGGCCGCCGTACTTAAGCAGCTCATCGTCGTGAAGTTCCTCGTGGGTCAAGTAAACCTGTGAGATCACAGACGGGTCGAGAGATCACACAGATCGGTGCGACTTCCAAAATTCATTCTCCAAAATGTACACGAGCGAGGTTTCATGAATTCCTTCCAGTTTTCCAAAACTGGAGGAACCAAACAAATCCTCTCCCTTTTGACTTTGAAGATAGATGTACCTTTGTTGTCCAACTAATTACCAGCTCATTTGCTTCCATTTGTTTTCAGCAGGAGTGATGGCAGCCCCACAAAATCGCCAACAGCACTTCTGCAGCTGTTTTTCAGCTCTTCCACCAACACAGCACTGCTCTCAATAAGTGCTAAGACACCGTGTCATTCAGGTAGTCATGACAACTAAAACCCTTTCTTTCAACATTTCACCATTACTCAGGCATAAGAAAATCTTGGACATTTTATTTCTCTCTTGGAGTGTGTGTGCGTAAGGCGTTTGCGTGTGTGTGTGCGACACTTAAAGCAGTTAAATGTCAATTGTTCTGCAGTACGGTGGACTCTCGTCTTGAAATGATTATTATCTGCTTTAAGTCTTCAAATTGCCATCCAGCAGAAATTATCTTTGGTGTCTCATCTGGTTTCATAAAGGGATAATTGCACAGAGTGGGAGGGAGTCGATGGGCTGCATTCAACATGATCATATGCCTCATTTTCTTTTTTGTATGTTTCTGTAAATCTGTAACGAGCATGACGGGCTGTGGTATACGTTGATTTGTGCACAATGACTGTGCTTCCTTCCAACCTACCTCTCCAGGACATCTCTTTGTGGCCGTGGCTCTGTAGTTATGCAGAGTGACAAGGTTTTGGTTGAGGGGAGCGTCCTCATTCACAGTCAGAGGTAGGACGTATCTCCTTGGGAGGTTTCTGCACATCGAGTTGTAAAACTGACAAAAGAAATTGAGGAGATATAAAACACGGTGACTGTAGCGCCTCTGACTGAAAGGTGCAATGCATCCACGGGAACAATCAGTCCCAAAATGAAAGACAAATCCGTGTATCCTACGTGGTGGAGATAAACAACCACCATTTTTTTACAGGCTTTGACTGAAGTACCACGTCATTACATCATAAATCACATACATGACAGACATCACTTTTAAGCATGCGCTTTACATGAAACTGACTAATTCATGAGTGCATAGCAAGAAGAAAATGATTCACTCTTCATTAAGACTGCTAGTTTTAATCAGCTTACATTTAAACATTGTGAGGAATTATGGAAATGCTTCAAAAATGAACGTAAGCCTCTTGCATACAGACAGTACTTTACTTTACATCACTGTATCCACAGTGATGTAAAGTAAATAAGTACAAATCCCACTACTGTGCTTATGTTTCAAGAGACCTTGCATTTTATTGGTGTATAAATTATTACTTATACTTACAACATATCTGAAGGAAAATCTATACTTTTGCTTCAGTGATTTTGTCCAAACAGGTTCTAAAATAGGATATGTTGATAAACAGACTGGAGGAGAGATATAAGACAGATACAACACTGATAATATAGTTTGATTTTGATGTTTGGTGTGATGTTAGTAAAAATATGGATTATAAGTTTAGTTTTGTTAGTTTGAATCTGTTTGAGTTCTTCCTGTTTGTGCTAAGCTGACTTGTCTAAATAAATGTGAAGTTCAAACAGAACACTACATAGAGGATTCTTGACAGTACAACTCATTTATCCTCCAAAGCTCATCTTTAAATTAAGTTTGATCAGCTTTGGACAAATGATTGATAACTGAAGATCTGCTCCATATTTATCTTTAAAATCATGTGGAGTGTTGGACACGATTATCATCTAGTTTATCTGAAGAGGTTCACAAGCTATAATTGCAGTTACTACCTGAAAACTACGTTTCTATCTGGTGGGTCAGTTTTACTTGAAACTAAGTAATTTAAAAATGACATGTAAGCATAACTTTGAGAAACTTTATCCCTCAGTGCATATCCATAAAAGGAATGTGATAGTGTGATAGATGTAAGCTTGTACGGCAAAAATGATACTATAATGAAATAACTGACCTTGTTCCCTGATGTCAAACTGCTATAATGGATGGATGGATTGTGTTTGTGTGGATCCATATGAGTCTATGTTCACCTCATCCATTTCCTCTCCTGAGCATCGACGGAGGTTTTCCAGTGTGAACTCTCCGATGGCCCGCCCGTCATCCCCGCAGCACATGTCCATGACCAAGAAACCATCATCCTCGAAGGCGTTGATCTGATGCAGTGTGAACATGGGGGCTGCGGTGTACCTCATTTTGCTCTCCTATTGGAACAACCACATCCACCAATCAGGACTCAGCATTAAATTGTTAATAAAACAATAAAGTCTGGGGCAGCCACCCAAGAGATGCATAAGAATGCAGAATCCAAGTGCCAGGTGGGGAACAGTCTGCGCTCGAATGTGATGACACAGCCATATTTGAGTAGCGATCTACTGAACATTTGAGGAAAATCTCTGGCATCGTTGTTATTTTGTTGTACCTTCACAATCTGAAAGTTTGATAGTGTATGCTTAATGAGTCTGCTGTGTAATGAGATGAGAAAATTGCGAGTAACAAAATAGGAGAGAAGGCTCCGCCATCAGAGTGTGACTTCATCAAAATAAATGAAGGAAAAAGCTTCATCATGCGTGAAGAGATTAGCTTGCAACTTCCCCTTCACGTTGTATTGTGAGCGTGCAGCAGCTGCCTGTGCAAAGCCTATACCTGACATTTTCTCTAGCTGTGCAATATAGGAATAATACCTCTCCGCTGTGTCTGTTGACTACATGGAAGACTGTTTCACACTCGGGATCCCAGGTCATGACTTTATGGAAACTCTTTCCTTGAATCCGGTACAACATGAACTTCAACAGGTCCAGCTTGATTGGCTGCTCGATGAACACGATGTAGTTCTCCGACATGACTGGAGGAGCAGAAACGGAACACATGCATGGAACATTACACAATTAAGGATAATTTAATTAATTAATTAATTACTTACTTAATTACTTACTTACTTACTTCAACCTCGATAGTTAAATTGTCAAAATAGTCTAATCTGATGTGTCTTGTTATCACAAAACTATACAAGTATCATGATCTGCACTTTATTCCCTTTACAGCAGAAAAATCATGTTTTCAGTCAATTAGTTGTACAGTCTGTGCGTGTGACAATAAAGCTTTGAATTTTGGAATATTTTAATCTATTTGGTGACACGGATCATGATTGTCCTAGTTCTTTGCAGCATTTTGTTTAATCAGTGCCACACCACCCAACAAAATGTCACAATATTTGTTCAACCGTGTCCAGATTTGAACAAAAATGTGTTAGGTCAGATAAAAAAAACAAACAAAAAAAAACAATTGAAACTTTTAAGACAACTAATTACAACACACACGCTTTGAAAAAACATTTTTAGTAGGGTTGTCAAATTAATTGGATTGACCACGACTAAATCGATAAGCACATTTTTTCTTAAAAATCCCAATTAATCGAAATGACCCTGAACATGACCCCCGTATTGATTCTTACTGTGCTCATGTGCTGTTAGAAACTCCTGTTTGTGTGGAGATTTTGTTTTATTTTCTGCAAAATTAATGTAAAGAAAATGTTGTCCTCTGATGTTTTTTAAACGTAAAACAAAGTCTTCTGGTCGGTGAAATTTGAGCAAATAAAGTTGCAAATAAGAATTTTATTTAATTAATCATAATTAAATTTACAAATATTGCAATCAATCAAGAATGAAAAATTTTTTATCGTTTGCCCTAATTTTTACTGAATGCATTTTGTTTTTCTTAAATCATACAAATAATTAATGGTGTGTTTACAGTATTACATGTAAACTAATGGGCAATATTTAGGCTGCAATACTTAATAATAATAATACAATTTGGTGAATGTTTCTAAAGATCAATGCTGTTTCTATACAACGCCCGCTACCAATCCATGCGAAAACTAAAACCTTCTCACCCTATAGAATTGCAACAGTTTTGAGCAAAAACCTGCAGCGATGGAGATATAGATGCAGTATCCTGCCTGCAGACAAACAAACAGTATCAAACCATAACCCTCTAACTAATCTAACTCAACTGACAGATGCAATTATATGGTCTCTTGCTAGTGTACAATGTTCCAGCACTTGTGAGATTTATTGGTGCCAGTCAGTCTGGCAGTGTAAGGGTGGTCTGTGATACGATCAGGGAACTGTAGAGAGTCGTGATCGTGCACATAAACACACACAAACCTCTGCTCTCTATACATATACATTTGAAAACAAACATTTAAAGAAAAATACACACTATGTTCTTGTCGCTGGGCCAAATCTTAGCAGAAGCTCAGACAGAGTTAAGAAAAACTGAGCAAATGCAACAACTTTGTCTTTGTCTTTCCACAAATTTCTTATTTATCAAGAGATAGACAGAGAGAGGGAGTGAGAGTGAGAGAGAGAGAGAGAGAAAGGGAGAGACAGACAGAGAGGAAGAGCGAGAGGATCCTTTTATGTGAGTCAGAGGCAGAGCCAAAGACAAAGACAGATACTGAGAGCGGAACAGAACCACAAAGAATCCGTGACTGACAAAAACGAGAGCGATAAGACCAGCATTAGTAATTAGTAATTAATCAGCACAGGAAAAAATTACAATGTGCTTTTTCAGCGGAGTAGACTCGCCATGTCATTCCAGGCAAAAGCTCTAATCTCTCACTGAATTCATTAAACCCACTTTAGTTTACATGCAGCAGTGCGCACAACTTAAAGCAGCAGCCGTGGATGAGCAAAAGTGTGTCCTGTTTGCTATGCTGTGTGTGTCTCACCAAAGCTGTGATAATAGGAAGGTTTCCTGGGATCAGCAGCAGGGATGGAGCAGATGACTTTGGCTCCATTCAGGTCTGCTGCGTCCTCCGTTGCCGCCATCTCCTTTGGAGGAGGCACACGGATGATGTTGTAGAAGAAACCTGGCGAGACCCACAGACATTATGAGAATGGCAACCAGAAGGAGAATCACAGAGATGAACAGATAAAGGAAGCGTAACTCAAGGGAGGTTACCGCCTCTTCCATGAGAGTTGCCCATGTTGTACGTGGCTCCTTCGTGGTCATAGTGAGGATGGGCCGTGGCTGAATTGACGGCGATGAACTGACTCCAATCCACCTTAAATGGACAGAAAATCCATGTCACTGGTTTTGATGTGAGCACCGTCATCATCAGACATTGCCTTCTCCGTACCCTCAGTATCAAAATTCATTCAGAATTCATAAAATTCACAAAATTAGACAGAACTCTAAAAACAAAAAAGTCCGAACGAAACCAGTCAGAGCTCTTTGTAAAGTCAGAATTCTGTGATTAAAATCATAATTTTGACTTCAATTTCTAAAAACTACAATTGTCTTTTGTATAGTTCTACTGGGGTTTTTTTTTACTTGGCCCTGATCCTCTTCCCTAGTTAGCGGCTTACCTTCTCCTTGGTCTCCAGACTTTGAGGATCTATCCTTCTCATGTAGTTGGTTTCTGTGCTGACATAATAATCTCCTTTGTACTTGACAAAGTTCACACTGGCATTATCCGTGGCCTCTGTTCACACGTGGACAAAAAAAATCTCATCACCTTTGTGTGTTCAGATGGATCTTTCCAGCATTGACTTTTACAGTACATCTTACCGTCAATTAAACCCAACATATTGTCAAAATATAATATCAGGCAATCAAAAGGCAACAAATTATATTTTTCTCTATTTGACTTCTTATTACTTTGCCTTTTGTAATATAGCACAGCTGCCTTGTTACCTACATACACAACTGGGCCATTTAATAATACATTTAGCAATGAATGGCGGTGTCTCATTATGCTGCACTGATATCAATTGCACATGGGAATATGTAATATGTAAAAGAAGACACACATACTGGGAATCTGAAAACGTGAAAAGAAGCGTGCAAAGATGTTCTTGCAGGGATCAGGCATGGCCATTGTCCCGAACTCTGACACCACAATCCGGTTCTTCTCCGAGTTGAGAACGTATGAATCACTTCTCAGGAAACGGCTGCTGTACGTGACGTCTCCCTCACATATATGGAAGCGGTGCATCATGGCCATGCCATCAAACCAGTGTGTGTATCTGAGAAGAAGAAGGTAATTAATTTGTCATCAGGGAATTGGTGCGTGAGAGAAAATGGAGAGGGGCCAAAACGCGGCCACTGTAAAATGAGGGGAGGTAGAGACAGACGTAAAGACACCTTGACAAACACTCGGCACACAGAGTATCAATCTTTGATGAGGCACTGAGAGTAAAACCTGAATTTCTTCATTTACATCATGACAAAATCACCAATTTTGTCATGGTTGGAGGAACAACAGTCCCATTGGTGTTTGGAAATGTGACAGGCTGTCACAGAAAAAAATGTGCTGAATAAGCCTGTCACATTGTTGGGTAACTCAGTTTCTCAAACACTGATTAGAAACAATCTGTGTTTCATACTCGGAGACATTATACTCTGTGTCAAAGTTACACAGCCTCTTAGCTTGTTTACACACATAGCAAATATGTGTAGGTGTATTTGTGTGTTTTAGGTGCAACTTATTTCAATGCCACACTAAAAGGGAGGCCCAGAATTTGACTTAGGGATATTACTTGCAGTATGCAAACAGTATCTCAAACAGCATTAATAACTTACATCACATACATTATTGTCTAATGCTTTCATGGTTCTATGAGCTGATTGAATTAAACTGAAACACTGCATGTTTAAGGACATTGTTTCTCTAATGGAGGTACATGCTCACCAAAAGGTACTTGAAAGTATTACATGGGCTATGGGAGAAAAAGCGGAAACTGACATTTTAGAATATATATATATATATATATATATATATATATATTTA
>OMNV01013528.1:20088-34098 GCA_900303265.1 Brotula barbata
TACAAATATAAAACCATATAGAAATATCAATTTATTAAACAAACAAAATGTATATAGTTGCTTACTGATCTGTTTGTAGTTGTACATTGAAATTTTGAATTGAGTTGTTACTAAATTGTTACAGAATTAAAATTACATTGAGTTTTCTGTAATGTAATCTACATTTGCTGATTTAATACATTTGCTCAATAGGTTGCTCTAAAATCAGTGACTTTGTCAGGTGACATATTTCAGTATTTGTTTCATCTTTCATTCCTCACTCCTTTCACGGCATGTCATATGCTATGATTTCCTCTGATAGTTTTCTAAAGTAGAGGGGCAAAAGGGCTAGTTGGCTTCAGAAACTGTTGTTAAGCGGGTACTGAAGCCCAAAAATGAGAGATGGCACTGTGTTCTTTAACTAACCTGTCCGTCCCAAATTCAAACTTCCCAGGACCATTCCTCAGAAGGCTGCCATTGATCCAGGAGGGGATGCTTCCCTTAATGGTGGTGGGGATTGGATCAGGAGTTTCTTCCACTGTGCGGACCAGAGGGGCCAAACTTTCAAGGCCTTTGGCCAGTGGACAGCGCTCCCTGCTGGGCACTATGAGAGGAGAGGACAGGACAGGAGAGGAACTGAAATGCTGGAGTTGTGATTGTAAGGTCCACAGAGATGAAGAGTGGAAATAATGAGATACCCCCACACTCACACATACAGGTATACTTGCACAGACATGTGTGCACCCGAGGTATGTACCTGTAAATTCCTATTATGGATTTATGACTTGAGAACATTGAACAATAATTGCAACGAGTTTCTGTGTGTCAAAAATATTCATCCATACAATCTGAACACAAACAAGTTCATCATCAGGTTATTGTGATTATTGCTTTCAACACAAACCAGTTTGAGATAATTACTCTACAATGATACAGTAAGTCACCATATTGTAGCATATACTTGTGCTTTTTAAGTGTTTGCACCTCTTTGGTTGTGTTTCGAGCTTTCAAAACCAAAGCTCAATATGTTATAGGTGATAAACAGTGGCTATTATGTGACATGGTTCGTTACGTAACAGCTTGTAATGCGTCAACGCCCTGCACTGTCAATGACACCTACACTATCTGAAACTCATATACTGGATCTCATAGACAGTATGTTTATTACCTCGTATCTTTGCACATAATGGAGAGTCTAGAATGTACAAGAGAGTTATGTGATTAGGAGAGGCAAATCATAGCAATTCAACACTGCCTCATACTGATCACAGTTGACAATGTGAATGGTTATTGCAACCAATCAGCAGAGCAGGAATGGTTCTTTATTATCTTGCCAGTGGTGCAACAGACAATAAACATGGGGATATGCAATGGAGAGACAACAGCAGGCTCGCACAATGCTGAACATGTGAGTTTTGATTGTGATTACTGGAACGGTGCGAATAACGTCTGAATGTGATTGTCATCTTTGGGCTTTTACATTGCAATCAAAGCGGAGTCTTTTGAAGCCATCACAGTGACACAGACGAGTTTAGAAGTGTTGTGGATAATAGCATCAGGTATTGCTTTTTTATTTTTCATTTTTGGATAATCGCAACAGAAACTGTAGTTTATTTTTTTACAGCTATTGCATTAACAATCTCTTTTCCCGTATGGCACAACACATCAGTATATCGGTAAATGACCCTTTTTGTATTAAATCGCAACTGTGCTGAGCTTCCTGCTTTTCCTCTTAATTTCACTTTTGTCCATTTGTAGCCTTGAAGGGACCTGCTGATGATTATTTTTCTTTCTGGGAACAGCTAAGGATGACTATGAGCAATTAATGAGCTATTCTGACTATCATTCAGGCTCTCCTACAACCTTAGAGAAGGGACAACGGGAAATGCCAACACACCTTATCATAATTCCTGCTCTGCTTTGAAATGCAGAAAAATACCACATAGCAAAAGCTGCGGCAGGTATGCGCGGCAGTATCTGAAAGCACATCTGTCTATCTCCCCCTGTGTGTGTGTGTGTGTATGTGTGTGTAAATGCTGTAAGAGTTAGCCAATTATCAATACAAATCAGAAACGATATAACCATCTGTTTTCCGTGAGAAAATGACTTTACAGCAGTTGAGAGGCTCTCTGTGGGAGATTCTCTCTCCTTTATTTATTCCGTTGTTGCCTTTCTAAATCCAAGGGGAACATCCTCAGATGTGGCAATTTCTAATATTTCTTCTTTTAGTATTTTTATGTGAGAAGTAATAACAATAAAATGTCGTCATGCCATTTCCCCAAGCTGCTGACCATAAAAAGACCCCCTGGTAACGGCCATTCAGATTTTTTTTCCTGTACCTTCATTGAAGCTACACCTTTAAAGTCAACCAATCTTGTCCGTTCTGCCTGCTTATTGCTTCATTGGCTCATAAGGAAATCACAGCTGAAAGCGTCCACTCGTAGCTGGCAATTTGGGAAGAGTAGCTCTGAAGAAAATCAGCGAGCAGAGCCAAAAGATATTCCCTAAAATAATTATTTAATCACACCAAATAATTATCTAATTATGTCAAATTGCTGGAAAGGTCGGAACAAAAGCAAAACCAGTTCTACTGCCATTCGTGCTCCATTATTGTAATCCCTCAGTCACACCATAAACCAAGCATGGGTGCCTTTGCCTCACATTCATATTTCAAATAAATCATTCTGTTCAAATAAAGAATGGAATCTGGAGCCAAATCCCAAATCCTCACCGTGTGTCTGGGCGTCTGCGCTCTTGGACATGGCTGGTCTCCCTGCAGACTTGATCAGACTAATGCAGAGGATTTATAAAGGCCCCGAGGAAACCTTTGAACCCTTGGGCTCGTGCCAAGCCCAAGCAGGGATTCCAACGGCTCCGAGCAACATTACCTCGCACAGTGTCGTTGTTGGTGATGTTGTTAACCGTCAGTGATAAGGGACAAGAGGGCAGCGGCTATTATGCAGGTTGTTATCATGAAAGACAGGTGTGACCATTGCCGGATCTAGCCCATTTGGTGCCGTAGGCAAACTTCCGCAGGCGACCCCTGCCACCCCACCACCACAGCCTAAAGAAAATGTAATAAATCAATCATTTGATTCAGTTTCACAGTCAAAGTACAGCAGGTTTATCATCACAGCTAAGAAACAATGACAGAATATATGCAAATTTGTTTACAAACAAAGGCATTAGCTATAAATCTTACATTCATGTTGCACACACCTGAGAGGAGAGTGGAATTGGTGCAATCAGGATGAGAAGCAGGCTGCTCTTAAGAGTTTTCAAATGAATCTGTGTCTATAAATGTGTACAGAAAACAAGAGAAAATGTATCGACTAGATTAGACATGGCACAACATATTGTCATTTTCACATGAAGTCACTTGTTTTGACACATTGCACTCACCTGAGGAAGCTGGTACTGCCTCAGCAGGATGTTTCTCATCATCAGAAACAGCAGCATGGGGTGCTCCCAGACATTTTAAAACCGAGTCTAAAACAATATTTTATAACAAAACAGTACAACAAAAAGTGTGTTGGAATCATTTCCATTTGTTAAATGTCAGCACAAAGTTTGCATATGTACACGAGTTGTCAGCTGCACTGACATTTTTCATTCCAACCCAGGACACACTTGATATTGGCTATGATGTTGGCTACTCGCTAAACTAAATAAAAATGAAGGAATTTATTGTTTAGTGGAACGGCAATGAAGGGCAATATGTTTGTGTTGTCAGCTAAAAAAGTGACAAGTAACGCGACCAAACCCAGCGATGGCTGGCTAGTTTAGTTAGTTACCTTAGCTAGCTAGCCAGCAAGAGCAGTGATGCTAGCGTGACAAAATGCAACGTTAACCCCAAAATGGCAAACATTTCTCCTTCGCGCGTTTAACGTCGGCTTCTTCTGTTTTCTTTTTTTATTTTTTTTTTACTGCGCCCCTTTTGTCCTTTTATTCTCATACGTTCCATCTGTCCACTAGTCTCCGCTGTAACGTCGTCGTCGAAAATGGCGTCGCGTTCAGACACACTTGAACTTCCTGGCCGCAATGTTGGCGCTCCCCTCAAGATGGCGCCCTACACGATCTGTGCCAAGAATCATCATCCGGTGTGACGAATCGATTGAAGAAATCAAGTAAATAACAGCTCTTTGGATGTATGTTTTTTGGGGTTTTTTTGTTTTTTTTTACTGTATCTTCCCACAGATAAATTTTAGCCGTATTAAAGTTTGCAGGTCAAGTTATGTAAAATAGTATCAAAACTTTAATGTGGCACATAGCAGAATTTCTCTCCCAGAACAGCTGCAGTTCTCTTCTCTGTCACGGTAACCACCGATGGGTGCAACTTTATGAAGTTTTATTTCATATCAAAAAGCCCAAAGTTGTATTTGAGGATAGTGCTCATGAGACGATACTCAACATGTTTATAATGAAGAGAATTTCAAAGGGAATTAAAAATGGCTTTGCTGAAAAATTTAAGGTTTACAGTGGGATGGATTTTAGGATTTGTTTTTATCATAGTGTCTGGTGAAATTTGCAATTCTTTATTCCTTTTCTCCACGGTAGATTCATTTATGATGGGGTTACTAACGTGAAAAGCCCCTTTCAAATGAGTCCAGAAATCTTTTAAATAACCGTGAGCACTTTGGCTTAAAGCGTACCCGATTACCAATTCCTCTTCTGGTGTTTAAACGGTTAATCTTCAACGATAAACAGCTCTACCTGCAATAAACTTCACAATAAAAAGCGTACCTGCTGTTTAAAACGCAATAAATAAGGAGATGAAGGTGATAATGAAGAAATTTCCCAGGCACTGAAACATTTTGCAATGCATGATTTTTTCTGCCAGTTTTTCTCTCTCTTAAGCTGATAACATTTTGAAATTGCTCCAGCCCTGCATGACATAGCAGACATCCAGGATTTGACACTGTCACAGGCTTTCCAACACCAATTAGCGGCAAATATCTTAGAGAACAAGATTGTACACATGCACTTATAAATATCTTTAATTGTAAGACAAGTAGAAACATAGAGGAGGGGAGGAGAACGCATAGAGTTACACAACTGTCACTTGTCACAAAAACACATCTGTCTTCGTCACGAAACAGGAGATTTTAATAAATCAAAGCTAAACGGAGGGTACCGGCGTTAAATATGATAAACCTGCAACAAAACTGGATCAAATGGACTTTCCCGCAAATTAAGGTGACAGCTGGAGTGACATCTTTGGCCACGTCTTTGCTAAAGTAACATACTCCGAGATCATACACATAGTGAGACTGCTTACACCCTCACACACAACGTGGAAGAAATTTAAAGCTGGCAAGTACGTACAAGACCTGCAAGAGGACCAGTTGGGTCATGATATTCGTGAAATTTAATTAACTCAGTAGCTCCAACCTGGATATTTTAAGGTATGACAAGCACAAAATGTTAACAACTGTAGAAATAAATCAGGGGAGACAAAGAGATCAAAGGGAAATAAGCCCAGGCACTGAGAATTTCCTGAGAGATGGAGGAAAAAGTCTTGTGTTAACATCAGTCAGTGTAAGGCGCAATAACAAAAGCAAAGCAGCAGCTGACAGCCGACGGATGGATTTACTTCATCCCACTGACATAAGGCAGAAAATACAGTTGTATCATTTTTGGGAGACAAAAAAATGTGAGTCCCACTAGGGATTGGGGTAAATAAGGACATAAAGAAATCAATCTACCCACTGCAGACGTGCATGTTACAGCAGCGGCAGTGCGATTGGAGGCGGAGAGGTACGGCAGGTAAAATCCAGACCAACAGGCCTGCACGCCGGACACCAAAATATCTACACATTATTGCATAATCTCTCTCCTTTGCACCATGTAGGTAACGGCAATAGCCAATACAGTGTTTACTGCCCCGGTGTAATAGAAAACCACCATAAACCTGGGACATAATGTCATTCAGAGTTCAGCTGCTGCTCAGATAGGGAAAACAAGTTGTAGTATACCTGTTCGAAACCCCGAGGGCTCTCAGGCGATGAGGCGTTCTGCTGTGCTCAGCCATGAAACTAATAAACACGGGAACACCAAAGACTGCTTCTAATTGTATTTAAACACATTTCAGTGGCCAATGACATTTCGGGTTGGTTCCATATAGCTCTCTCCTATACCAAATGGGACTTTTTCCCACATCATTCATTTCTATTTTTTCCTCCATCCTGTTCAGTTCCCAGTTGAATCGATTCAACACACACCTCACTACATTTAGAGATTTGAATTTGAATTAGCTTTCGTCAAAAATTGCAAACCGCAGCTGTGGTGTTGCTCTTACGCTGAGAAACACACACACACAGTGCATGTGCGCTAACACACTCACACACGCAGACGGACACACAGGGCAGGTTTCGCAGCTTGTTTTTGTGGTTTTCACCACAACTCAGCTCTTGATTTGGAAGTCTTTGGAGTCTTTATTTATGTGTTTTCCCCTCTTTTCTAAAGGTCCAGGAATTGGCATTTTAATTGACTCCCCTTGCATAGATTTGACACATTAATTTCTTACAGCAAACATGACGAAATATAGCAATAAAATGCACTTTTTTTCACCCTCTACTGAAAGACTATAAATCACTTTGGTGTCTAAACAGACAAATTGTCCCATCTAGTGGTGAGCTGGGAAACTAAATGATTCATGAACAAAAGTCCAGTTGGCTGTTTCTACTGCTTTGATGAAAACGCGTTTTGGCACAATTGATATTTTACGTCCAAGTAGTTATTTTAACACGTCCACGTTTTATTTTGAAGGCTCTGGGGTAACTGTGGGACTCCGGCCTCGTGTAAACAACCTTTAGCTGCTGTCACAGATGTCTTGAAGGTCCCCCCTCCCCTCCTTTGAAGTAGTAGACTCTACCTGTTTACTGCACTGCAACACAATACCTTTATCGTGCCGTATCCCAGCAGCCTTTGCTCAGATTTACAGCGTCTGCATGCTGTGTCACCTCAGGCCTGCACGCTCTGACACTTTCATACCGCAGGAATTGTGTCTGTGTTCTCCAGGTCTCGTAACTTACCCAGCTTCTGTTTGCGTGGGTCAGTGAATCATTAACTCATCATACACTGGATCAGTCTATTGAACGCCACTTACATTCACTTTACAGCGGCAGCTATTCCTATAGAATAAAACCCCAAGTGATTCCTATGATCTACTGCTGGATCAGTCAAAGTGTAGCCTACACCTCACAATCTGGCAGCAGGCAACGCGCTGACGATCTGTGTACGTTGTAAGTTGTCAGAGAGAGTGTGTAATGTAGCTGTCGATATTTCTGCACCGAGCACACCATCTGTTTGTGGTTGCTATTTGTCATTATGATAGCTTTTAGTTTAAATTTGGTTGAACATTTCTGAGAAAAAAAGGCCAGTTCCTCCAAACCAGATGTTGGCTTCCCTTGCTCTTATGCAAGTGCTGGATCCCAGAATTTTTGAACAAGAGAGAGGATCAGAGAGGAGTAAAGGGCGAGGACACACACGGGAAACAGCGTGAAGGTCGTTCCTTCGTCAGTAAAACGTGTACGCATATATGATGTCTGTGCATGTGAGCCCCCTTAAAAATACATAACAGAACATACAGTGTTCCAGTGCAACATGAAGGTCGTGTGAACTGTTCCAGAAAACACACCTGTGTGATTTATCAGCCGCTCAGTTCCACTGACCCACCGTCATTGGCCCATCTTCCTCCCCGGAGGACACGGCGGACCAATGGCGGCGTGTGTTCCAACATTTGGCGAGGGCGTCGTTTGTGGTAGAAAGTTTAAAAGAGAGTTTTCGCACCGCCGTCCCTCAGCAGAAGCATCAATCAACATGATCCCCATTGTGCTGGCCTCTGTGCTCATTGCTAGCGGTAAGAACATCTGGCATTCTCTAATTTTGTGTGTAATTGTGTGGTACAGCGTGTGCTACATGGGGAGCTAGCACTCTGCAATTATTTATCAAAAAGGGAAAAGCTGTGCTTTGTGCCAGATCTGTTTGGTTGGTGTCCCGCTCATGAAGACTCCATCTCTCCCGTGTCTGTCCACGTCTGTCTCCTCCTCCTCATCCTCACTCAGCCCTCGGGTGCGGCGTGCCACCCATCGAGCCTCTGACTTACCGTGTGGTCAATGGAGTCGAAGCCAGGCCCCACAGCTGGCCCTGGCAGGTATGCTAATACACGCACATCTGTCCATGTTTTTATATTTACCGGCAAACCTTATGGGTCCACGTCTGCTCATAAGAGCGGAGCGTTAAACTGCTAGTGGCTACTGAAAGTCTGTAATTAAAAAATGCTAATATTATACACCGTCTAACTCTTCCCATTTGTCCAATGTACACATGACTTCTGTCTCCGTCTCCAGATCTCTCTGCAGTATGAGAGGGACGGTATGTGGAGGCACACTTGTGGTGGATCTCTGATTGCTGCCAACTGGGTCATGACTGCTGCTCACTGCATCAAGTAAGAGCAGCGGAAAATACGCTCGCATAAAAGCACAAACAAATAATGTATGGTAATCGGCATCAAACACACAGAGCGTCTGTTGTTCGCTAGGAATTAGAGGCCCTCTGCATTCGGTTTACCTCTAGTTTAACTTGACGCTCGGAGGAGAGACGTTTGTCCAGCTGTCAACCTGTCAGACTGCCAAATGTGCACCAACTGGTGTGCGCAAACACGTACGAGGTCATTTGGGCAGCTAGGAAGTTTTTTGGCCAGTATAAACAATCATCTATTTGAAATAATCAAATCACTCAGCTGTGCACATCATTTTCTAACCGGATGAAAATGTCTGTCTCCCGCAGCAACAAACTCTCCTACAGGGTGTTCGTCGGCAAACACAATCTGGTTGAGGAGGAGGCGAGCGCCAAGGCCATCCTCCCCGAGAAGATCATCGTCCATGAGAAATGGAACCCCATCTTCGTGGCCTTCGGGTAAGGAGACGCCCCGATGCTACGGCGCAAGCAGTGTGAAGCGCCCCGGTCATAATCGGTCATAATCTGTCATAATCTGTGGAGTCAGAGTGGAGAGAGGTTTATATTCCGTTCATTCCCCCGGTGTGACTCTCGCCGTGACCCAATCTTTCTTGTATTTAGTGTCATTTCCCACTGTACACCCCATAAAACAACCGCCAGGCTCGTAGAACAATGCGTGTAAACAAAAATAAAAGCAAACGGCGCTAAATCATCCTCAAAAATGAAATCGGACGTTTCCACGGTAATAAATTGACGAGATAAGATTGGCGATCGGGCACGGGCTTGATTTATTTGCATCAACATGTTGAGTTGCTGAAAGGAGGCAAATATTACAGATTGTGCTGGCTCTCATTATCTTATCTGGCACCATTTCTTTCTCTTTCCGTCTTGCACAGGAGGACGATTTTAAATTGCCTGTCAGTCCGAGCAGCTTCCTCAGTCTCTGTCTGTGTGCGTGTTTGTCTCTTTCAGTAATGACATCGCCCTCATCAAGCTGTCTGAGCCCGTGACTTTTACTGACCACATTCAGCCGACATGCATCCCTCCTGCCGGCACCTTGCTGCCCAACCTCCACCCCTGCTTCATCACCGGGTGGGGCAGACTGTACAGTAAGTCGAGCATGTGTATCTGCATCTATATTACATAGGCCCGGCGGCGGTGCAGTGGAGGACGAGTAATTCTTTTGTTCGTTAGTTGCGCATCTTTGAAACGCCTTCACTTTGGCTATCCATCATGGAATGCCACTGGTGTGTAAGTTCAGCGCGTGAGTGGCTGCGAGCATGATTGGGGTTACCAAGAGAGACCTTCAAAGTTGTGCTGAATTGATGAATATCTTATGCATGCTATTTAAGCAGAAACTTTCTTGTAATTACTCACAAATTGAAAATTTAGATTGGACTGTGAATTTGGTGCTTGCAGAAACGCTGCAAAGCATATTTGACAGATGGCTTGAGTGGTACGTGAATGATGGTAATAGACTCTGCTTGTGTGTTTTAGCCGGAGGCCCCATAGCTGATAAGCTGCAGCAGGCTTTGATGCCTGTGGCTGACCATGCCACCTGCTCCCAGCCTGACTGGTGGGGTATCGCTGTCAGGACCACCATGGTGTGTGCCGGTGGGGATGGAATCGTGGCTGGATGCAACGTAAGTTTGTACTGTGTGTGTTTGTGTGAGGGAGAGATAAGTTATCAAAGAGTGGAAGAAGAATCCTTTTGATTCCTTCTGCATCAGATGTGTCACTCCTGTGTTGCGTAACCACCCAAAATCCCAAACGTACTTGGCAAAACAATGATTCTGTTTGTGACTGTCATAGTTGTGCCTTTCCAGTCTACTTGTGGCTCTACCGATGAATAAAACATAAGCGCATCCCTCTTCCTGTGTCCAGGGCGACTCAGGCGGCCCCCTGAATTGTAAGAATCCTGCTGGTGTCTGGGAGGTTCACGGCATCGCCAGTTTTGTCTCCGGCCTCGGCTGCAACTACGAGAAGAAGCCCACCGTATTCACCCGCGTGTCTGCCTTCAATGACTGGATCGACCAGGTAAAGGACACACACACGCGTGCACGAGGACGCGGCGTGTTTGGAAGGAGGCCAACAATGAACAGTGAAGACAAATGAATCATCATGATACGTCTAACGGCTGAATCTTTCTCCTTTCAGGCTATGATGAACAACTAAAGTGGAAGCGACGTGAATAAAGAGATTACAAAAAACATACATTTGTTTTGTGTCGTGTGTGTGTGTGTGTGTGCTCTTACCCATCCTATCAACCCACTATTGAATGAGTAGTAAATGCATACTGGGCTGACTCTCCGGTGCCCTTCAGAGGTTAGACAAAAAATGGAAACAATGTCAAGAAATGTCCACCAGGTGTCCCCATACACATATGATAAGGTATTGGTTTTGACAGCTCTCAAAAGCCGCATGTTCCAGAAAATGACCAATGTTTCTGCCCAACAGAGCAACAACAACAAATAGAGGTGATGCACTGCATAAAACCAGCAGAGATCCTGACAAAACACAGAGCTGATAGCTGGGACATTTATGAAATATGAACCTAATATCCCTATCTGGAGCTGACCTGGTTTGTCCCCACGCCCTCTCTTGGTGGGGGTGCTTTATGAAAACCATAATACTCAGCTGGGGAGTCCATCTTTCCTAATGATAACAGCTCCACAAATGAAGAAGGCTGGAACGGCAAAGATTCACACTGGCGTCTTTTTTTCCCCCCCTCGCAGTGATGAGATGAGAGCGAGAGAGCCGAGGGGGAGAAATTAAGGGAAAAATTAAATTGCCTCGCCGTGTACGCCTTTTCTGTCTCACTTTTCTGTCTTTTTGTTACAACTCCAGGACACGCAGATAAAAATAGACACACAAGAGACTGTAAAGTGGGTGTGAGAGGTCCTTTGGTGGCAAGACAAGCAGTGATCAAACATGACGCGTTCTGATACAGCAAGAAATAATGACTCCGGGTGTGTGTTTGTGTGTGTCTCTGGGTTTGTGTGTATTACTATAACTGGGGAGAAAGAGAGAGAGAGAGAGAGAGAGAGAGGCAGAGAGACATGTGTGTGTATGTATGTGATTCTCAGGCAATATCTGAGTCTCTGATGTGGTGAATCAGAGCACTCTAACAGCTTTCTCTGTAGTATCAGTCTGTGATGAGCAATAACTATCTCTTCTCAGCTCTTATGTGGGCCTCAGAACAAGTGTTCTTTCCTGACTAAGTCGGTCTGATCTCATCTGACGATGACCCCTGCCTCATCACATTCAAGGGCAAACATTCGCCACTTTCCCTCACCTCTGTCCGTGGGCCCCCATCTGTCCTTGGGCCCCCTCTGTCCGTGGAACCCCTCTGTCCGTGGGCCTCCCATCTGTCCTTGGGCCCCCTCCGCTCAACCTTACTGCAGTCTCATCAGTTCTCAAGAATCCTGGGCTGAAGGTGAAGCTGCTCTCTTCAAAGATCCCAGACCATCCTCCCCTCCCTGGGTCTCACTCCAGCATCTACCACTCCCTCCTCCGCAGTTCCTTTCACTCCCACGCTGACGTCTCTGGCTCAGCACTCTAATGGTTGCAGTCAGATCACCCTGATCCATCCCACTCTGTGTCTCCATCAAGTCTGCCATCACACCGGTCACATTCGGTGTCCCCCAAGGTTCAGTACTCGCTTCTTCCCTCTTCTTTTTATCCTTTACATCATTCTACACTGGACTACAGTTTCACTGCTACGCCGATGACACCCAACTCTACACAGCCACCAAAACTCGGACTCCTTCCATCCTTTCGCCATGTGGCTTATTACTCACAGTTTGCCGTTTCGTGGTGGTCTGGATGTTCCATCGGTCCAAGTGGGTGCTGAAAGCCGAAAATAAAACCCAAACTGTCCTCACTGATTTGCATAAAATGTAACCAAACCTCCCAAACAAACACCCAAAACAACAAACAAACAAATAATATCGTAACCACGGACTGGTTGAAAACCTTGTCTCCTTGGTGTCTTCCCTCATGTCTCAATTTAGCACACCTGGATTAATTAAGGTTCCTCAGGTGTGTCAATGATGACGCCGTTTGGTTTATTGCAAAACCTCCACTAGGTGCCGCCAAATCCTCCGACAACTGATGATCACAATGTCACAGCTTCTTCACGGGTCAGAAACTATGATGTCATTTTTGACGCCACCATCTACATCACGTCACCAGAACGTCCTTCTACCATCTCAGCACCATACAACTGAAATACGTATATCACAATAATAATAATAACAATAATAAAAGGAAGAAGAATAAGAAGTAGAATTGTTATTATCACCATTATCATTATCAGTATTGGTATTAAAAGTAGTTTCAGCCTAATCTTCAGTAAAGTGAGTGATAATGGACTAGATTATGTAATTAAACGTGGTTATGTAGAATGTCATCGCATCCCTGACTTCGTACATCTTCTCGTATTTGAAGCATCCTCCTGTTGGTTTGACAGATGGCTCTAAATATTTCTGCGGATAATCAAAGCAATTAAAATCTCTGTTGCTCCAGCGAAAATAATAGCTTTTTAGTTAGGATATTACAAGCCATTATCATTCTTTCTCAATAACAAGATTATTAGAAATAGGGAGTTTTTTCGTGGAAATAGGCCAATTAATTCCATGTGCAAATCAATTCAATTAAACTTTATAGCTGTTATACTTTGCAGACATGCAACATGCAACCAAATTTGCGCAATCTATGAATTTACGATCTATGAGGGGGTCATTAACGTTTCACACATGGAGGCTCCATGTCTTTGTTAATGTAACATATTTCATCTGGCGCTGAAAGCCGAGATTGCAAAAGCTGTAAAATGGTAAAAGTTGCAGAAATTTGAAATGATCACTAATAGGTTTAACAATAAAGATGAACATAAGAGATTCGAGTTGATTCAGCCTGCAACAAGTGGAGTGTTTTTGCCCGTGCATAAGAAATTGTTGTTACACTGAACAATTTATATGTTATTCTTCTTCTTCTTCTTCTTCTTCTTGTTAATATTATTCATATTCATTTATATTATTTAGCTGCTGTGTCTGTTGTACATTTCTGCCCTGTAGCTCTTGTTTTCACCAAAACTTCAGCCAGTGTTGAGGGTGATAATGAGCCCTCAAAAGAATGCTTTGTCTGTGCACCCCATCACACACACACAATCACACACAGACACACAAAAGAGGCAGCAGAACCCCTCCTGCTGTGTGCTGAATACCAATGAGAGGAGGAAGGCTTAAGTTTGAGCTTTGCAGCTGTCTACAATGTATTAAGTGAGGCGCAGCTTTGCCCCCATTCAGCCCTAAAGACTCTCAGTGGTGTGAAGTTTTAGCTGCACTGGATTTGACCAGCTGCTTCCCAAAAAAGACAAGGAGATGAAAAGACATCACTGCTTTTCATTTTGTCCAGTTTTTGCATAATGTAAAACATATTTCTGAACATACCCAGAGTCAATAAATTGCTCATGGATACAGATTGAGAACCAGTCTGTGTGCAGATCAGTGTTGGAGACGTGAGAGGAAAAGCCCTTGATGGGATGTTCCAAGTGCGCCCTTTATAAATAGC
>OMNV01013534.1:0-20424 GCA_900303265.1 Brotula barbata
TACGTTTACATGCACACCAAAACTTTGATGGAACTCAGATTTTGACAATATGTTGATCTTTTAAACGTCATATTAACACTATAATTGGATTTAAATCTGCATAAATCTACATAACCTACTTACTGCTACGGGATATTTATATATTTATGCACACAAATGTAATTTAGTTAACCAGCTTGTTCTATGATTAAATAACGGTGCGTGTTAATTTGGCTAATCACCGTATTTTATTGATTCCATCCACGTTGCATGCTGTGCATTTCACCTTAATTAATTCACCTCCAGTATTGAGTGAATGTAAACGAAGTGAGTGACAAAACAGCAGTCCAAACACAAGATTCATTAAAAATAATCACTCTGATCAATTATGTTTGCTTGTGGTCTTTTAACGTCATGTGTAAGAATTTTCTTTTTGTAGGCAGAATGGAGGGATGTCCATGAATATTCACGAGAGCAGAATATCACAGATAGCTGAGCTCAAATGCCCCTCAAAAGTTACTTCTTTGGGACTATACTTATGTAGCCTGAACAAATATAAGGCCATAGACTCACAAAACTGCAAAACAAGAAAAAGTATTCTCTCGGCTCCCCTATGTAAAGAAAATTTGCGGATCATACTGCTAAGTCCTTATCCTAAAGGCCCAGTCTTATTCAGGAGAAGTGGAACTTTCAGTGAAGAAAGATGTGGTGATTCATTGTGTCTTTTATAATTCTGATACCTTGTCTTGGCCATAATTGGTCTAATTTGGTATGACACTGTTGTTGGTCCCTGGTTGCCATGGCAACTGTATTTTTCCCCAGCATACTAACAAGAGGGCAGGCAGTCGGCAGTACAGAATTCTGTAATGATATGGAAGAACCATCCTCGATTACTCAAATGTTTAGACATTTATAATGATGTGGTTAGGGTTATGTAGCCTGAACTTATAGCTCTACAACCCTGTTCCCACAACACTGACAGACAAAGAAGTACAACATTTGGGTGTTACTTGATAGCAACTGATCAATTTGTATTGTCCTTGTTGGAAGACGGTTTGAAAAAAAAAGTGGTATGATGGGTGACGCAGTAAGCCATGTCATATTTGGACCAATTACAGCGAGACAGGGCTATCAAGATGTAGACAAGACAAAAGACACTTCTTAAGGACAATACTGTCTCTGGTGTTCTGGGTCATGTTAATCAGCCCGTTCATTGGCCCTTTTTGTCTTTTAGGTGTCCTGAGGCCTTCGGGCGAAACGTCAAGACCAGACATCTTTGAGACTGGAAAGGGGACCACTTGAGATTGTCACTACCTGGACCTGCGATCTTTTTTGTTTTTGTCCAAGCTTTTGTCCATGGTCTTTTCATTGTCCCCCCTGCATTTGGGGCAGTACCACTTGCCTTTCGGCTTGTAGGTCAGCCCCACACAAGAAAAGTGGAACCACTCAATGGGGCACTGGTCATTGTCGCAGCCAATCATTTCACCGTAAGACACCTGCTCACAGAGACAGTAGGTGGGCTCATTGGGGTCGATGGCAAAGTCGACAGGTGAGGCATCTCGCTCCTGTTTGGCCTTGCGCTTCTTCTTCTTTGCGGACTTGGACTTCTTCTCTCTGGGCTGAGGGATGGACAGTTCCTCTACATGGTCGTCCACCAGAGAACCGTTGGCTGAAGGTTGGCTGGAATCACGGCTCTCGCTGTTGCGCTGGCGCCGGGGCCTTCGTGCGGAGGTGCGTTCCGGAGCAGGGGAATCCTGGATGCTGGAGCGCCGCTCGGTGGTGAGACGCTCGGCCTCAGCTGGCTCCTGAAGACAGAGGGAGTGAGAGTCCATCTGACGGGAACGATTCTCCACGAGCTCAGTCATCTGGGTCACCACATGGATCTTCTCGTCACCCAACTCCTGGCTAATGATGAGCGCCCTCTGCAGCTGGATCTGCAGTCGCTTACGCTGAGCTGCATCCTGTTCACCTTTGTACTTCTCGAATACCTCATCCACTTCCTTCAGCACCTCTGCATATAGGAAGCAATTAGGGAGAATTAGTCTAATATATCTGAAGTTTATTTTTTGGCATTTCTGCTTTATTATGCTTTGTTCAGTAGAGAGACGGACAGGGCAGGGAGGGGGAATGACATGCTAAAAAAGGTACGGGTCAGAATTGAACCTACCCCACTGCAGTATGTGGCACGTGCTCTTCCACGGGAGCCACCAAGCCTTTAATAGTGTAATATCAAACTCAAAGTCAACATAATGCTGGAGAAGCGATGGCTCCAAATGAAAAATGGGGGAAGCCTAAATCTGTGAACCCCATTCTACTGAGTCGCAACAGATTTGGCAAAGCAAAAAAATTGCACATTCAATGACATACTCCTACGTGAACATGGATTGACAGGATTTTTTTGTCCCATATCTGTAGTCAATGCCTATAAACGAGGGATTTTTCCAACTCTGGCACATGCGCCACCTGACACACTCAGAGGCAACCTGGGGACATCCGGTGTGGGCAGGGGTTAAGATTAGGTTTCCCTCTTACCCATTAGAGAGAATATCTGGGTGTGGTGAGGTCCACACAATCTGTCTATTCCTATCAGTAAAGCTGAGGACAGGGACAGTCTCATGTCTTTTTGGGCTCCAGCAAAGTCCTGTACTTATTCTTCCGGAAATGTGGAAAATCCAATCACACTAAGATACAGAGTTATGGAGTGGATTTATTTATTCTCAAACAAGAGATAAAAAAAAGTTAGATATTTAATATTTTAACTGCTTCTGGCATTAAAATCATTGTCACTGTCATGGAGCAAAACTGCTGCCACAGCCAAATGATTGAAACTATCTTGACGCCAACCCGAGGAGGGCAGTAACACGCCATTGTCTCTTCCGCAAAATCAGAAGAAGATGAGTACTCACACCTCACGGAAGTGACGTTAGATTTTTTTTGACGGTGAGGAGTGGGGGTGTTGCTGTGTGAAAGGAGAGCCGTTGGGTCCAACTCTGATGGGACAACAGTCAGAGCGGAACCGCGGAACGCAAATCCAATAAAGACCTTAAATTTGTAATCTCGCTAATTAATACATTAACACATTCCAACACCCGTGTGACGTTAGCACTACAGGTGCAGTTTAACCGCAGGAATCGCGTGTACTTAGACGCAAAACAGCCTGTAAACACATAGCGACACGGGTAGTTTTTTCCTCTCGACGTTTATCTGCATCGTTGGCATTAAAAATCAACATTATCTTTCATTTATCCTTTACGTCGCCCGCAAACCAAACAAACTTCGAACCAAACCTACGTCACACAAAACGACATTCCAATATCGGCAGTGTACTTTACATTGGCTACATACCGTGCAAGGGTTTATGCGTGAATGAACACGGATTTTGGGGTACAAACATTAAACACTCCAAGCAATATATCATGTTAGCAAAAATCCGTTTCCTGGTTAACTCGCCTTTTTCTCAAAACGTAGCCTAGGTGAACCACTGAGGCTGCCACAGCACATAGAAAAGTTCGAATTCCATTATTATTATGGTTCATATGAATTCCGAATTTACCACTTGAGACTACATATTGGTTACAGACCAGGATATTACCATACTGTGTGTAATTTGCTGGAAAGAGGGAGAGCAAAAATTTCGGACTCAATCGTTTAGCTTCCGCACAGTTCAAAGGTTTAAGTGCGATTATACAAATTAAGCATTTAATGCTAAACTATGCACTTTTATGATGTTCGGCAAACATTTAAGACACGAAGCAACATCTAGTGTCAACAAAACTAAGTATTTTCATGGTGTCTCCACAATGATCCTCCTTGAAAGTGTACCAAGATAGGCTGCTGCACCACGTACAAAAGTTGACAACGTCTGATTCAAGAATGGAGCTTCTTCGGATTAAATTAATAACAATAATAATATTGCCAACAGCTCCGACTCGTATTATGCTGAGCGTGGAGTTAGTTTGATATAGCGAGAGCCAAAATGTCCAAATTTCGTAATGGAGTTTGGCGTCACACAGGACAACATGGGGAAACGTATCCGGGTTGTGCTGACGGTTCGCCGGCTTATTGATTAAACGTTTGGTTCGTCTATGAAATTCAACACATTTTAGCTACTTACACTTATCTTCACACGAATATTACAGGCAAACGGCGTTCGGTTTGTGCGAAACGAAAACAGCAGGCTGCTGACGCCGCTCCTCCATTTCAGAAACCCGCTCGGACTGCCGAGCAGGCGGCTCACATTTTAACACACAAACGGTTCGGATTAGTAACACAAACACGTTAATTAATATAATCGCTGCATTACCTTGATACTTTGCATCGATTTCTCGCAGCAGAGAGACGTTTCTTTGTATGTCCAGAGGCAGGGACTCCACACATTCCAGATAATCCTCCACATAGCTGACCAGCTGTTGTGACTTCTCGGTGCTCGGGTAGTGATGTCCTAACATGGTACCTCCGCTGCATAGAGACGCTGAAAATATAGATGAAAAGTGAAAATTATAACGTAATAATAAAACGCTGGGCGACTTTGCTGTTTGCAGGGCAGTTCCAGGCACAGTTCACTTCAAACAAAACTAAAGCCATTGCGCATGCGTGAGTATTTTCCTTTTATGGTATTGGATGGTTTCCTGTGCTTACCAGCCTAGAAGGCGGGGCCAGTTGGCTGAGCAGCTTTTCGATTGGCTTTTGCCTCATTATCGTGAAGAAATTCCCGGGAAAAGTGTCACTGTTATCGCTTCAGCGTAGGTATACACAGTATATTTATAAAATATATGGTCAGCTTTGAGTTGAAATCTCAGATAGATAGATAGATAGATAGATAGATAGATAGATAGATAGATAGATAGATATCATTTGTCATTACCACTTTTATTATTTTACATCAACCACATCAAACCAAAAAAAAAAAAGATACATAATGGCAAAGATTATAGTTGGTGTCCACATACTTATTGGCAAGTATATCTCTTAGCATGGCTGGAGAGGTGTGAGGTGGCTGATGCAAATTTACCAGTGCCAATTTAGAGGTCAGTACTACAGCCGATTGAAAATGGCAAATGGACTACATTTCTACAGCTCTTTCTTTCCAAAGCGCTTTTCAATGTTTGCCTCACATTCATCCATTCGTACATACATTCACACACCAACAGCCGAGGTAACCATGCAAGGCCCACTTGCTTCTCAGGAGCAATTTGGGGTTAGGGTCTTGTTCAGAGACCTTCAACATGGAGGATATACAGACTGACAGGCAGACAGACAGACAGATATACAGAAAACAGGCAGACAGACAGGCAGACAGACAGACAGACAGCTAGATATTATCATTATGATCATCATGATATTCATTATCGTGAAGAAATTCCCGGGAAAAGTGTCACTGTTATCACTTCAGCGTAGGTATACACAGTATATTTATAAAATATATGGTCAGCTTTGAGGTGAAATCTCAGATAGATAGATAGATAGATAGATCAAGTAGTGATCGAAGGGTTGCCGGTTCAATCCTCAGCTCCTGCATTTCAAAAGTCCCTGAGCCAGATGCTAACCCCAAATTCCTGAGAAGCAAGTGGGCCTTGCATGGTTACCTCGGCTGTCGGTGTGTGAATGTGTGAATAAATGGGTAAATGTGAGGCAAACACTGTGAAGCGCTTTGGATAAAAGTGCTATAGAAATGCAGTCTATTTACCATTAAGATAGAAAGATATTAAAGGCATCTATCAAAGAAGTCTGATGTAAATACAGTCAGGCTTTCTTTCACCTCGTGACAATGACGTCCTTCAGCTTCCTCCTTTATGTTGCATTTACTTTAAGTCACAATAGTGTCAGTGTAACCACCTGTGTGTGTGTGTGTGTGTGTATGTTCTATTCTGATCCACAAGTTTTATTTCCCCTTTCAACGTCACATGCAGTTAAGAAATATCCCGATTAGTCTGTCTTATACAGTTGATGCCAACAATTCTCATTTTGTGGCTAATTTTATGACAAGCAGTTTTCCTCTACTACAACTTCCACTTTGACTACAAAAAAGACTGCATCTTACCACGGATACTATAACTTTGCGTACAACTACTACCATTGGAACTATTGTGAGTATTCACTACAACTACTGTTGCTACCACTAGTTTACTGCTACTACATCAGACTAATACAAGGACGATCACTGCTCCAACAGCATATACTAGTACTACTACCAGTAACAGTAATATTACTACTACTATTGCTCAGAGGTCCCACTTAGTCATTGTCTTGAAAGTCACATGCAAGCATCAAATCTTGGCACTCAAGTCCCAATTTAAGACAAGTCCAAACTGACAGATCCAAATCAGCTCCAGCCCTAAACATTGAGTCATAATGAGGCAGACTAATAATTAGCATGGTTAATGAAGAAAATTATTTTTTTACAATTGGTATAAATACGACTATTAATATGACTGATACTTATATATAAGTTTAAACATTTTAATCTTTGGTTGAGGAAGTTTTCAACTCCTTATAAGGCTCATGTTCAAGTGGAGTCACAAGTCAGCAGCATCAAACCTCAATTCAGCAAATTTGTCATTTGAGTCTGAGTTGCTATTGTAACTACCAAGATTAATGCTGCAGCTACTAGATGTGATTACTACTGCACGCCGTCACTGCTTAACATAAGTATTAATTATTTATTAAAATTCTTCCAGACAACTAATGTATGTCAAATATTCTGTTATTCATTTCTTTTTAAAATAATTACCATAGTGGGCAGGGTTGTGGACTCCAGTCACATGACTTACACACAGATCAATCTGAGTCACACATCTGCTGACTTGTGACTTGACATAATCAAAAGGGACTTAGGAAGACAGATACTGGACCTGATACTTGACTAAAAATAAAGTAATAAAAATTCTAGATGTACTTTTTCATCAAATTTCCAGGGTTAGGGTTAGAAAGAGGAAATGCAAATAGAAATACACATTTAAAAGTATTTATTATTATGGCATTAAATGACTTTTTTATAACCCTTTAAAAACTCATGATTGCTCATTTCTAATTATATAAGAAATGACTAATTATCTAAAAGTAATTATTAATTTGTTATGTAATTGGAAATCAATTGTGTACACTGTGGCAACCCAGTGGCTTGGTGCCATCGTGTCTCCATGAGTTTCCTCAGGTTCTTTCTCATTCTGGGCTGATATCTCTTTCCTTAATTTGACCTATTTTAGTAATTTATTTGTTGTAAAAGAAGAAATGCTCCTGCTTCTATAATGTAACACTGGCTTTGATCTTTCAGGTAATGCTATGAAAATCCTGTTTGTTCCAGAGTGACATCATCTACACCAAATTTCACTCCAATTTAAAAGATTTTTGCAAATTGCTTGAGCAACACAACAAGAGGCAATGCGTATTATTGTGTCTTATTCTTGGTTTGTACCATGTTTACTGTTCAAAAGATATCCATTATATTATCTATAGAACACAGCCAGTGTTACATGATAGAAGCAGCTTTTCTATCAAATAATTTACCACAAGAGTTATAAGAAAAAGAAAGTTATCTCTATTCAGAATGAGGAAGAATAGCATCTAAAAAGTAGATATAATATTGAAGTTCTCTTGTTGCTATCTCTTTTCACTCATGTGGGTTTCCGGGTCCAAATCTGGGAGCCTTTAGCTGAGTGACCGCTGAGGTAGGTTCCGGCTCCATCCAAGACCCAGACAGGGACGAGCAGAAGGTAATCGATAGATGGGTTGAACGCATCTTTAAGGTAGACAGTTCAGGGATATTTAAAGTACTTGCGATAAATTTAATGGCATTTTTCACATTAGCAAACCAATAAATATTCCCCAATGAAAATGTATTTAAAAAGTCTTGATTTTTAGTTTTGGTTTTAAAAATCCACTATAATAGCCCTTACCTTTAAAAGCTAAGATGTCTCCAACGTTTTATGTAGTATGGTCATTTTAAAAATATTCCCTTACTTTATTTGAAATAACCCCTTTTATGTAATAACATTATATAATTATGTCATTAAATTATATAATATATATAATTAAATAACTTATATAATTATATAAACTATCAGTTAAAACCCACAATTCCAAAATTAGAACCTTGACATGAATTGAATTTGTCTGTCTTGATGTTTGACCTCCGATCATCGTCGCACCTGTGTCACACACCCTTTTAACTTCATCCAACATAAACACAAACAATGTTGTCCATGCTTCCTTACAGAATAAACCCCGAAGTTAGAGTTCAGCTACCAGGGAGACCAGTTTGGCAAACTTAATTACGCTTTCTTCGGCTGTAAAACGACACAACAGCCTTCGACCGCCTGGGCTGCCATTGAGCAATCTTTGAACCTCACCCTGTTACCGCGTTTAGTTTCGTTTCCTGAGATTTTCGTTTATTGTCAAGGTAAAGTACCAATACAGCACTTCCGGACAATTACTACCATAATAAAATAGTTACTTCCGGCGGGGTTTGAGCGTATGTAATTACTATGTCATCATGTTTTTAATTATTCGTTTGTCGTCGATGATAGATGATTACTTTTTTGTAAATGAGTAATTATTTTAAATACCGCATGTGGTATTAACGTGTTGTATTAAAATCACCGCATAAAGTGTCCACCGTCGTGGCCGCTCGACAAAGGCCTGCTACGCTGTATAACAATGTGTGTTCTTTGCTTTGATTTACAACAAACAACTGTGAATTTTTGTACAATATTTGTACAGAACAGAGGAGCTCTGGATACAATGGAGAAATTGGTAGATTGATTCCCGCCCAGACGTCGCAGAAAAGAAAACTAGATTCTGAAACTCGATAAAACTAACTTGGATCATGTCTCCATCAGCCGTGTAAAAGAAATTAAATACAATCCTGCATCACAACTCCATAAACACAGCATCTCTCGACGCAACCTAACATTCTGTACTAACACTCTCAACGTTTTTTCAACGTTGTGTGGTGGTTTGCCTTATGGCCTTTTTGGTGACATTGGAATATGTTTTAATACTGTAGTGTACAATACAATGTCCAATTAAGTTCAGTACGTAATGTTGTATGTAATTTAAATGTTTTCTATCATGTGATATATTGAAGAAAATTATCTAATATATTACGTGATATCACATAGTATCATTTAATGTTTAGGTTTTTAAATCATATAGTGTAGTGTATGTGATTATGTATTGTATAATGTACTATGAAATAATGTATAAAGTCGTTTTTAAAACGATCTCGTGCGTAATAAAGCTGTTGAAGCCTCTCGTCACTGATTTAAAGTTGAATGAAGTTAGATTTCCGATTAACTGGGCTTTTATTTAGGAAAAAAACTCTTTACTTCCGCATGTGTTTTTCGGAAACTTGACTTGCATTTCTCGCTTATCAGGCGGCACACGGCGCGGCTGTTGCGCATTAAACTGTGGCTCTGATCCGGATCAGAAGAACCTGAAGAGTCTCTTCCCTCCTGTCTCATCATGGGGAGAATCCTGCTTTTAATCTGCCTTACCTGCTGCGCTTTCCCAGGTAGAACACTTTCAACATCATCTTAAACAAAGTGAAAGCGGAAATAACTTTAAAAGCTTTTAATTTAATTTAAGACTTAAACAGAACAATAAAACAGAAGCGCTTATATTCAACTTATAAAGCATCAAAGCTTTTACTCAGCCAATTTTTCCTCATCAATAACTACACTGACGAGAGCGCGAATTACTTCCCGTGGAACTTGACAATGATTTTACCACGGATGTTTGTAATTTTATGATAATCATGTCTTAACAACAGTGTGGACTTGTTTACATATAATTAATATTTCCGTTTGAGTCGTGTTCTTTGTTTAACATATAAATAAGAGCAGTCGGGCTGACTTCCTGGATAGTTCGGGGAAGGGAAGATTCCGGGCTGTCAGGTCGGAGTCACGTGTTTACTGAGAGGAAAACATGAATCTGCACTTTGTCTTCCCTGAAATCGACCTGCAGTGTTGAAAATAGTAAAAGGAAGTATTCCTTTCCTTAAGGACTTATTTTCATGGCAACGTTTCTTGCGGTTACAAAAGGCCACAGTTAACAACGTAAGGTTTCAAAAATAATGTTGCTATACTATGTAGAAAAAGTTGAACATGTTACGAGAATTAAATCTTAAAATGTCCATGATATAAGTTGAAATAAAGTTTGAGTGTTAAGTAAGAGCAAACCTCAGCATATTAGGTCATTTCTCAGATAGGGTATATGTAACAAAATGTTATTCTGTCTATCAGGACATTAAACCACTGTGCTGTGCCTTAACCATTTCCTCTAATACATTTGGTCATAATTCTGGCAACATTTTAAACTTTTTTCTGCCCAATATCTTACTCTTTTTTATGGCCCTAATAATTATACGACGTGAATTCTCAATTCTCACCTTTGGTCAATGTATATACTCCAAATCACCTAAGCTGCACGGTTTTCGAGGTGGGAGTAAACCCACACAGACAAGGGGAAAGCATTCAAATCATTCACAGAAAGGACCGTGGTCTACCTGGGTCTCAAACCAGGAACCTTCTTGCTGTGAGGTGACAGCGCTAACCACCAAGTAACTGTGTCGCCACGGTGGCTCACCTGTGAAAAGAAAATCTGCATCTCTGCAATAGCATGTTGTCGTGTGCACTTTATAAGACATTAGGAGGTCAAACAGGAACACGGAAACCAAAACAGGGAAATTGGACTTTCCTAAATGAAAAGAGAAAATGAAATGAGAAAAAAAAGCTGTAGAACAATAGTAAACAGGCTTAGCTAAAATATACAAAAATCTTGTTTGTACTATGGTGTGTGCGCTGTGTATTATAATCTTATAACAATGATTAAAGTTTGTGCTCTCTGCATTTTTGACTCAAGCGCTGTCATTGGTTGAAGACAGAGGCAAAGCCAAACCTGCTGCCACCGTGGCTCCTGCAGATCAGTTTGGTCAACAGAACACGACCACAACAACCACACCGAAGACCACAACTACCACACCCAAGACCACAACTACCACACCCAAGACCACAACTACCACACACAAGACCACAACTACCACGCCCAAGACCACAACTACCACGCCCAAGACCACAACTACCACACCCAAGACCACAACTACCACACCCAAGACCACAACTACCAAGCCTAACACCACAACAACCGCGTCCACGACCACAAAAAGCACGCCTCAGACCACAACCGCCACTCCTAAGCCACCGTCTCCCCCTGTGTTGAGTGTGGGAACATACCAGCTGAAAGACAAAAATGGGACTTGCGTGATGATTCAAACGGCCCTCCAGATCCGATTGGTAACAGCAAAGGTACGTTTCATCAGTCACTATGTTTGCGATGTGTTTCATCTGACATGGTGCTTAGTTAGTCAATTGTCACGGGTAGGAGTAGTGTTTCCCCTACTGATGACATTACTGGGTAAGCTAACCTTGAACCCCCTGCTCAGTAATCAAATTACAATTTTTGAGCGTTGTTAATGTGCAATCCAGGGAGGCGGAGTAGAAGGTCAAGCTAATTCTTTAGAGTTGATTCTAGCCTGAAGCCCCTTCCGCTCTAGTAGACCAGAACCAGTCAGGACTTCCTGGTACTTGATTGTTCCCTCACAATTGCTGCAACAACCAAAAGCTCCCTTACCAAATGCCGACATGTAAAGAATAATCTATATGAAGAGTAAGGGAGGATGTAGTACAGAAGATACGTTGCCTAGTGTAACTGATTTTTGGTGGTAAACAACTGCATCTCTGGTCGTTCCTTTGATTTGATAAATTTGTCCAAGTCAAAGCTCCCGGATCTCTCCACCAGTGCGGTTTCCAGACATTTCTTATTTATTCTCCAGTTAAGTGTTTTTTCTTCTCCTGGAAATTATGCTTGTTGCCAATACACAAATTGTACTGTTGTGCTGAAGTTGCGGAGCAATGACATCACTAGCAAATCTAACTGGTCTGAAACTTCCTGGCCTTTGTTCTTACATGAGTATATCTGGGAATATTAACCAGGATCTGAGTAGGACACCTGCTGCAATATTATGCTTTATGCACAGATTCTCACAGTCCACTGTCCTGAAAAAAGCTCATCCTGGCTGAGTGCATGTGTGGAGGGAGCATCAAAGCGAAAATTATACTGGATGGAGGTCACTGACATTAGTTGTAGGACATTTATTTTTATTATCAGTAGTAGTAGTAGTAGTAGAAGTAGTAGTAGAAGTAGTAGTAGTAGTAGTAGTAGTAGTAGTAGTAGTAGTAGTAGAAGTAGTAGTAGTAGTGAAAAAATCAACGTCTATTTAGCTTGGCACTAAAACATTTTCAGGTGAGCATTTAAATGTTGCATCTAAATTTTTTATTGAGATTAACTCGACTTTACTCGTGCAAAACAAAATATTAAACTAAAAAAGAAATACGAGATATATACAAACTTGTAAAAGGTAATTAATGTATAAATTTTTTTCCTAAGCGTAATGATTTAAGGCAATAGTTAACAAAGTTTTGTGGTTTTAAGCCCTGAACTTGGTCGCTGAGGTTTATTGTAATTTGTAGTATTCTTGAGTTGGCAGTCAACTTCCCAGCTCTTTCGGTCTTTAATTGGACCCTTGATCCATGTAGCAAGAGCACAAGGATAGAAGTTCTGCCACGGTAAAACCAACATATGTTGTGGATTTCCAAACAGAGCTGCATCATGCTATGATGATGGTAACGCCTCTTTGTTTTGGCATTTCTGCTTTGTTACAACATGTACAGTAGAGAGGCAGACAGTGGATGACTCAAAACTGTGCCGTAGGTAGGATTCAAACCTGTGCCGCTGCGGAATGCGGCATGCCTACCGGCATATGTGGGGTACCCCATTATAATGCTTTTTAAATAAAATTTTCTTTGGGCACTATTTTTCTTTTCAGAACCGTGTAATTTCTGTTACAACAAATAAAAGGAACAAATAATGTTCCGGCGTAATTTCCCCAAATATAGTGAAATTTTGTAAAATCTCTCTGCCCAATCCTTCCTATCTATCCCTCTGCTATACTTATCATAATAAAGCAAAAGTACCAAAAACAAAACTAAAAAAAAAAAAGTGTGTCATTGCAGCAGCAATAATTGGAACGCTGTCTTTGACACGGAAGTTCCACAGACTGGAAATGTATATCATCCTTCTGGCACATGAATGTTGTTTATCTTCCATGACAGTGTTTACTATGGGTGTGAACGTCATGGCCTGGTTTTTGAAATGATGACATTTTTTAATGGGTGTTGAATTAATTTGCATATTTTTTGTGTGATTTCTAGGTCATAACAATCCAACTCGATTTTTAATGTATTTTTTGTATTTTGTATTCTTGTTTTAATGTTTATTTCAATCCAGTATTCGTTTCCTTGCTGTTACTGGAAATATACAGTAAAAAACATAATTTAATCCATATTATATAAACAGAGATATCTTGTGAATGAGCTCTTCATATGGTTTAAACGATGTGAAGCTCGTTTAGTTAGCACCAGTCAGTGATCTGGGCCCCCACCATAAAAAGTGTGGAACTTGCTTGAGTCAATCAACACAATGCAGTCAAATGTAGTTTTCATAATCTTTTGGTATCTGCTAAAAATCTAAATTATGGATAAAAGCTTGAAGACACGGGAAGTGCTGGATGTTTGTTCGTTTTAAAAGTTGAAACAAGTTAAAGATAACAAGTTCATTTTACAGTGACAGAGTTGCTCTAAAGGTTTATTTACTTTTGACACTATAATGTAATGGAGAAGTTAATATGTTAATGTATGCATAAGTATTGAATTCCTACTGTTTCCCCATGGCATCTCATTTATTCCTCAGGTCCATGGAACCTTCATCATTCAGCCAAATCATACTAACCCACTTGGAGCCTGTCAGGAAACGAAGACCAACATCACCCTCAACTTCACTGAGGGCCACATCACCTTCGTATTCAACAAGGTTTGCTGTTCTTTACACAAAGCCTACGGTCACAGGGGGACACCGGAGGGGGCAATAAAAATGTTCATGTTAATTATTAATGTGTGCCTCTAATATATTGCTGCCATGTTGCTAAATGTAAGGAAGCTTATTTAGCATGATGCTGTGTAGCAGCATTATTTCTTCTATATTATCTCCATTATACATGTCAAATATTATATCTTAGTGGCAGGTTTCATTCGGTAACTGGAATCAGTGAACGGCTGAAAAAAAAGGAAGTTGGCTGACAGAATTGTCGTTTCAGTGTGGTGGGGAAACTTCAGTTTGTGGTGAAACAATATATCAAATCTCTGACGTGCATAAATTTAGTCGCAAAATAGGATATCAAATGTTAATATAGCGGCCCAAAATGTCCTCTTCGAGTTGAATTCATGTTTCAAGGCAGCATACATGGAGGGAAGTGTTAAAAATGAGTGCAAGAAAAAGAATACAGTATAACATAAATAAAAAGATACAAAATAGAAATACAATGAAATAAGTCAAAGCCTAGATAAAAATGATTTATTTTTGTTTTACGCTTCACCCTGATAGCTAGAGACATTTTCCATTCTGTGCTTGCACCTCTTCCTGTATGATCACTTAGACCATTTATTGCTGTAAAAGGACATGCGGCAGTTTCCATGATCTAATCCTTGTTGATAACATTCATAGTGATAAGCTGTTGTGTTTCATTTCCCTCAGAGCGCTGCTGAAAACATTGTCTACGTTAGTGATTTGTCCTTTAAGCTCTCCTACTCCTTTGGTGCAGATGGTAAGGAACAAAAACACACACACACACACTTTCAGTTATGATAGCTCCCTGCTTCTGTTGTCATTGTCACAACTAAATGAGAACTATGAGTAGCAGTGGGAAGCCACAAGTCCAACCCCAGGTTCAGAGCGTAGTGCCTTGCTCAGTGGCCATCGCAGTTCGTTATTTGTTTCTTTGGGCGCACATCAACGATGGTGGAGGACCTGGTCAGGACGTATTGCTTGGATCAGGAAGACAGCTCAAATGGTGTTAGTAAGTCAGTAAGTGGCTTGTTGATCACTTTGGCCGCCCTGATTTTTGCCGTGTGCAGTGTCTGAAATAGTTGGTTTGGATCAAATGCAAAGGACGCATTTGATCAGTTAACACAATATTTGATTTCAACCAGGCAAATGTTGGCTTGTTTTGCTTTGCCCAGGCAGTATGAACTCTCCTATTTTATAGCTTTTTCATCGATGAACCTCAGACTACTGTAATGAGGTCACGACTGTTGATATTTCAACTTCAGGTGTGCGCCTTTGAACAGGAACACACTACTTCCTCGTTTGTGTTGAAAACATACCCCACCTGTTCAGTTACTGTTAATCACATGATGGCACTGACCTGGTTTCACTGCTATGCAGACGAGCCAGTTTGTTCCCATGTCTTGTAATAGTCTACCTGTAACAACTTTTGGCATTGGTCCTGGAAGCAACACGGCGCTGCTTTGTTTCTGTCCCAGGTAACGAGAATTATGTCGCAAACAACAACACAGTGCGTCTGTTTGTGGCAAAAATCGGACACTCCTACTCTTGCAAGAACGAGTCTCTGTACATGGGGAATGGACTATATCTGGACATGTCTCAGGACAGGATGCAGGCCTACAGTCTTACCAACAAGAAGGAGTTTGGCGTGTGTAAGTATTCTCACAGGAATGATTTCGAATTTTTGGGAATATTTCTGAGTCAATGAGTGGGTAAACCTTAGAGTCTGAAGTCACATCCATCACACAATTAGGGGAGAACTTTCCAGAACCAAATTATTGATTTCTTTGATTGTTTAAATCAACTCTCAACATTTCTCTAAAACTAAACACCCATTAATATTATCTATAACTAACGTCTTGGTTGAATTTTTGATAAATATGTAATTTTCTTCTGTTATTTTTGGATTTATTCCATGTTTTTAAATTGAATTTCTGGAGTTTTTTCTTCTGTTATTTCTTTATTCATGAATGATTGAATCAAAAGGTTTAAAAGTTCAATTATACTGTGTTCAAAGCAAAAGATATATTTTTTAAATTTCATAAAGATTGAAATGTGCAAAAACTGACAGTGTTAAAGCAGCGCAGGCCGAGAGGAAGGTGCAGCACATATATACGTATATATAGATTCATAGATAAAGATAAATACAAAAACAGATAACATCAAGTCTTATGAAATTTTATTTTTATTTTACATTCCAGGTCATAGCAATCAACACTTTATTTATGGTGTATTTATTAGCCCAATACACATTTGATTGAAGTTATGGGGGATGTGCAGTAGAAAGACACACACACTACATACAGTATACTGGTAGAGTGTAATATGTTATATGTAATTCACTGTAGATACTATTGAAAACCTTAAAACTATTAAAAAAGTACAATATATAGTATTATTCGACATAGTATTTATGTATCTATAATATATATAACCCAATAAAATCTTGTATGATAATGACACAATAATACAGTATAAACTAGAATACTACACAATACCTGTAATAGTATTAGCACGCATATCATCCAACAACAACTACAAAAATAATAATTACAATAATAATGTGTGCGTGTGTATGTGTCTATGTGTGCTCTAGCTGACCCGTGTAATGCTGACAAGCCAGACTACCGTGTTGCGATAGCTGTGGGCGTGACGCTGCTGGTGCTGATTGTGGTGGTGGTCATAGCCTACCTGGTGGGCCGGAGGAGGAGGACCGACGGGTACCAGTCTCTGTGAACCAAACAGAGGTCACATTAATAAGAACCCCAAGTCAGTGAGGCTGTGTTTGTGTTCAGGGGACAAAATGCTGAAATCTCTTCTCCTTTTATGTCCTTTTAAATGATACCTGAGAGGTCAACACACTGCAATTTAAGAATACACATGCAAATAAACAGAACACGAGCTAATTTTACAACACATGCGCTGCAAAGTCTCACACCACAACAGAAGTGTTTCAGGAGCAAACGAAATAGTGATGAACCGACTGGAACGCACTTGTAGTTCAATGTTTTGTGACTTTTGAAGTTATGAAGAGGGAAAGCAGAACTCTTATTTTAGTTTGGAAAAACAATCTAAAAACAAAGCTATACAGAAATTAAAAAATAAAATACAGATTGGTAAAAACTTTTCAATTGATTTTGTAGTACCACTAAAATCTAGAGACCCACTAGAAATTGATTTTGATTATTCAGAATAATATCTAAGGGCTGTTCAATAATATGCGAAACAATAACCGATTATTATTATTATTATTTATTTCTGATTTTTAAACTTTATTAAGACTTTATTGATAAATATGCCTATATTAAACTTCATATTAACCTAAAAAAAAAATCAAAACACTACTAATGAGTGGCTGTTGCTACCTGATTTGGACATATAAATCTTGTCTTTCAACGTTGCTTTTTTATTTTTACTCTTTATACTTAATATATGTTGTGGTTTTTTTTTTTTTTAGATTAATATGAAGTTCAATAAAGCTATGAAGTTGTGTCTCTGTCAGTAAAGTTTAAAAGCAGCATATAAATAATGATAATAATTGTTTATTGTTTTGCATATTATTGACCAGCCCTAGATATTCTGATGAATCAAAATTTGCATTTCTAGTGGGCCACTAGATTTTGGTGGTATTGCAAAATCAATTAAAAAAAGCTCTGCTTCCATTCTTCGTAGCTTCAAAAGTCACAAAGCATTGAACTACAAGTGCGCCCAGTCGGTTCATCACTATTTTGTGTCCCCTGGAAACACTTCTGTTGTGCTGTGAGACTTTGCAGTGCATGTGTTGTAAAATTAGCTTGTGTTTTGTTAATTTGCCTGTGTATCCTTAAGTTGCAGTGCGTTGAGCTCTAAGGCGACCGCAGTTACCAGTATTTTATGTTTTTGAATGCCAATTTAGGAACTTGTGGGATTTGCAAACTATACAATGTTTTTCTCTTTAAGTATGAATCATACTGAATGATTTCTTACTGACAGATCACTGGTTTTGCTATCATGTTCCAATTCCTGTCTAGGCATTAATTTCTTGCCATCTAATTGCTTTTTTAAGTGGCATGGGTAAAAGGGGAAATACCAAAGTTACAACTAGGAAATTGCAATTGAACGGCAGCTGAAGCCATATTTACAAGTCATAAATTGTGGCTTGTTGATGCTACACGAGTAGCGATGTAATGCATTGAAAGAATCTGTGTATTCTCTAAAAATTATTTTGTGGAAACAGTTGCAATCAAACTGAGACAATATTTAATTTATTCTGCAATTAGAAAAAGAAAACATATAACAAAGAATTTCAAGGGCCGTTGTACAAGTTGATTTGGGGCCTCTTTCACAGAATAAACACACAAAACAAAACCAAAAACAGCCAAAGAAGGGAAGAAAACATCAGATTTTGAATTTGGAAAGAAAAGGGAAAAACTCAGTGAAAGACCTTGTTCCAAGTGAGCAAAACAAAATGAAGGAAGCTGAAGACTGACTTTGGTTCACAGCCTTATCGACAAAGTCCAAAGTGACCTTTTACCTATTGTTCTATTTGGACTAAATTAGTTTGTTTCATTATCATTAACACTATTGTCTCATTGTTTTCTCTTTCATTTCTAAAGGGTTCAATCATATTGCTTCTTTACTCTGCCATTTTTAAATTTAAGCTTCAAAATGCAGCAAAGGGAACCAATCAAAAAGGGAAACGTTGGTGGGTGGTGAGGGGATTTTGACATTGATCAACATTAATTGCACTGACTGTTGAGCTCATCAGTTTTGTTTTCCATTCTGTATGTTCTGTACATTGTATGTACTTTTTATTTACATTTCTATTTACAGTTTTTGATCATTATTAGATAAATCCAGGGTTGTAAAATGATCGCTAATCTGGTGCAACACTCTGCCAGCTAACATTGACAAATGTTGCAATAAATTGATCAAATGTCCCCAAGAATTCAAGTATTTGCTGGTTTTTCTGAAGAAGTATTTGAATACTTACTGGACAAAATCAATATCATGATCACTGCAGTTTTCAATCTTCCCAGCAGGTGGGAACATTAAATCAATAGTAGCCTATGAGTTACACAGCCTGATATAGAAATCTCAGATACAAGTTGTGATTTTGTGCCAAGGTAATAAACAATTATTTGAATACAGTAGCAACCAGCATTTAAAGTGGTTAGTAATGGCTGTCTGAATGGAATAATCAAAGTCTGTTCGTTTTTGACAAAGGAGAAATATGTAATGGATGATTTACAGGATAAGATATTCTCGCACAACTGCTCAGCAAAAGTGGGAATTTAAATGAGCACTTTTACAAGTTGTTAAGCAGATGTTCCAATAAAGATGGATATATTTCTAACTTTGTGTCTGGTTTGTGTTCATTAAGGAAAGAGTATGGAATGTGTGTATTATAGACAATTTTCGGTTGTAGTAGAATAAATAATGAAATAGTTCTTACATAACAATAACTTATTATTATTATATCAGCCAGCGTTCCCGCTGTTGTGTTAACTTGGTCATTAATCTAGAAAATCTGTTTCAGGAACATTGTAAATTTAATTTTATATTTATATTCTGGAGTATATTTTTTTGATTTGATTAGCTTTTAAATGCTTTCAGTTACACCTCGAGAATTTCCAGCTTTTTAGGTACCAAATGAAAGAATAAAATAATGATGATGAGTATGTGGGTATTTGTATGTTTTCAACATCAGACCGCCTATGACGACATTTTCCCAGCAGGTGGCCATATAGAGGCGCATTTAAAACATTGAAATTCCACACTAACGTAGTGATCGTTGAAGATCTGGACCAGTATCATCCAGTCTGAAAAGTTTTGTTTTTTTGATCGATGATATCGCGTCAACGACGTTTGTTAGGTGTAATGACCATAACCTTAATCCGGTAGGGATTTTAGGAAAAAGGGGTTCTTGTATCAGGTTGCAGTGAAAGAAAACAGGAAATGGGAGGGACTGGATCAGAACCGAGGAGCAGAGAGCTGACGGACCTGCAGGGAAGAAGGAGCTGAAGAAGTTTTAAAACTGAGGATCCACTTTATCTGCGTAACCCGGGGATCATGGCGGGTAAGATGCCCTGTTATCCCAAAGTTTTGTGCCCGTGTGGGGGAATTTTGCTTGTCTCTAAGTTGTTTATCCAAATTGATGGATTCCAGATGTTTGTGCCTCAATACAAGACCTGAGGATATTTTGGTGGTACGTTTTTTGATTTTTTTTTATTTATCCAGAATTAAACGTTGAAACTCGTTTTCATTAGAAAAATCAAACAGTAACGCTAAAAGTTTTCCATTTCCTCAAGATTATTCCACTCAAGACAAATAGTAACAACTCCCTGGGAGGGCGGGGGGTTGACAACAACACACTGACTGCTAAACCAGACATTTAGCACTGTATTGTTGTATGTGTATGTGTGTATGTGTGTATGTGTATATATATATATATATATATATATATATACATATATTTTTTTGTGTGTGTGTGTATACAGTATATATATA
>OMNV01013535.1:23520-36520 GCA_900303265.1 Brotula barbata
CGGTACAAGGAAGAAAAAGAGAAGACGGCACAGAATGAATGAGGAAAGGAAATGAGGATAAATAAAACAAACAAAAAGAGGAAACAAGAATTAAAGGAGGGAAGCACAGAAGAAACAAAGGTAAGGTAGAAGGAAGAAAGAGAGAAGACAGGAAAGGAAATAAGTAATAAATAAATAAAACAAACAAGTAAATAAAACAAACCAAAAGAGGAAACAAGAATTAAAGGAAGGAAGCAGAGTTTAGGAATAAATGGAAGAGAGCAATGAGTAAAGGATGAAAAGACAGACAGATGAGTTAAAAGGAAGACATAGCACGAATGGACCAAAAAGGAGGAAGGAGAGAAGGAAACAGGAAGCCACCTTTCACCAAAATACAGCACAGAACATTTGGAAGGTTCCGAGGAGATTGTGAGGACTGTAGGTCGGACACTTCCTGAGCTTCACAGAGCTTTTACAACACTCTCTCTTCCTCTCTCTCTCTCTCTCTCTCTCTCTCTCTCTCTCTCTCTCTCTCCCTCCCTCTTTCTCCTTGTTGTCCTTGTTGTTGTGGTTTTGATTCCTGTCTATGAATTGATAAGCTCACCTCAAAATCAAGCATAACATTTAGATGTGTAGTAATAATTATCATTTTAAGTTGTAGCTGCCTGTAGTCTTGGGCTGCGGCCTTGCGTGATGATGTCACTGCGGGAGGGAATCGATCTTGTGAAACTCTACCCTACTTATGTGGAACAGCACCGAGTTCTTTTCGAGTTTGAACTCTATGTCAGCGTTGTGATGATTGAACGTCTGGGTTGAACGTGGTCTGATGTGTGTCTGAGAGCGAGCTGAGTCTGTTGGTTCCTGTATCACAGCAGCGGGGGTTAAAGCTGAGCTCTTTAACGTGCTGAAGACAAATCCGCAGGTTTATCGCAGGCACACACGCAGCCAGCATCTCCACGCTCACAGGAGTCGTTTCGTCCAAAACAAATGCGACACCGTGTCATTGCCAAAACCGCCAAACCCTACATGACCGCGCTCTCTGTTTACTGTCCGAGACGGCGCACGTAGGCCTACGCCACCGCACGCACGCACGCCGCAGCTGGCTGACTTTGTTGTGCAGACAACAAAGTTTTGGAGATGAGGCTCGGCTCAGCTGATAATACAGGAAGTGTTGGTGAACTCGGCTTCAAAGGCGAACGATTGAAATGGCGTTTTGTTTTCCAGCGTCTCTCCCAGATGCTCATGTTTTTCTGGGCGGATATCAAAAACGTCCTCTTTATTCTCGCACTTTAAAGGAAAACAACAACATCGAGAAAGACGAAAACAAAATCACTTAAAAAACAAATATGAAAGTGAGAGTCTGAGAAAGTTCCCTCACGATTGCACCAGTTCATGAAGTATGGGATTAATTGGTGTGTGTGTGTGTGTGTGCGCGTGTGTTTAGATGTTGTAAGTGAAGCCGTAAGAAGATAATGTGGCTTTGAAATCCACACAAATCCTTTGAGGAGACGAGTTCCTCGGCTCTCATCGTGAAGAGGGATTAACTCAGATTACGCGCGACTCACGCGTTTACACACCGGTTTTATTCTGAAAACCACTCGGTAATTAATCTGAAATGTAAATCTACACCCCAGCTCTTACCTATGGTGAAGAGCTCCAGCTAATGAGCGGCAGGATGAGATGGAAGCGAGTGTGTGAAGTGAAGCAAATCAGCCAATGATGGGCAGAATATTCTCAAATTCATGCAGTACTGAATAGTAAATAAACGGCAGGTGGTCAGTACTGTAGTGTATATTACTCAGATTAAATATATCCACATGTCAATGACATTTCCTGTATTACCAATAATCTTAATGTTGAATTCTTGGTTCCGACTGCGTGGTAGAGTTTGTTAAAGTCTGTTTTACTTCTGTTTGAATAAAGACTTTGATTATCGCATCGTGTACTGGAGGATGTTAGGAATCGATCGGCAATTTATGTGAGATTACCTGTAATCCTACAAACTGTCATTCTCTATTATTGATCCACAGTAGAGGGAAACTATCCGCAGTTTGATTTAGGCAACTAACAACAGTCAAATATAATAAAGGGACATTTCGGCGGTCTTGTTCTATGCTGTGATGATCACAACAGGAAGTGACAGCCGCTTACTAATTTGTATTGATTCATTTTCTCAGATATTGGATATTATTTTCATCCCACATCGTTTGGATAACAGCCGCTTTGCTCGGTTAATCACGGCTCTGCGTTCTATAGGAGCGGGCTAATCTGAAGATATAGTCAGATTATGTTTCTGGTGTATTTTCCAAATTGCTCCTTTTGTGTCATTAGAAACATTTTTATTTTTTTTAAATGATTCTCTTTTAAAAGTGTGAGTCTGTTTTGGGATGTACTCTGGATTGAACACTGATACTTCATTTCTGTTTCCTGAATCCTAGTATTCTGAGGGCTGTACACACTGTATACACAGAATGATAATTGACCATGTTCAGCCTGCAGCGCAAACCGTAAAAAAATCATCTCCTCGACCACTTTTAAATTGATTCGACGCCTCTGGGACGCTTCGCCGTGGTGCGGCGGCGTGCCACCCGAAAGCTGTAATCTCCAATCAGAAAATTGTGGCTTTCCACTGGCATTATGCTGCCGGTGTGAACTTAGTGTGCCTCATACACACTCCAACACTTCCCCAAGTGATAAGCTCTGTGTTATTCACATTAATTATAGTGTTGTTTAACATTTCGGTGTGATTGGAAGTCATGGGCTTCTCGCTGAGCCTACACAATGTAGGCAGACATTATATCTACGTAATGTTTGCCGTATGGTTGTTGTTACACATGCACAGTGTTATTATTACTTATTAAATTAACATCTGTCATTGATAAATTGATCTATTATTATCGTCTGTACAGCGTGACATTTCAACAAGCGTTACGCACCCCCCCAGTGGTCCTAAGATGTATTGCAGGCAGGTTCGTGACAATGGCTTCAACAATACTGGAACAAGTTCAAATACTTTGTTTTAATTTGTACCATTTGTATATTTTAAAAGTTGTTTTTTTTCTGTATGAGCATGATCAAATCCAGCTAAAATTTACAAAATCTGTCTCAGAGTTCAGTTTTATCACGCAAGAATTACCACAAAACGGTCAGCGGCTGCTCGATTTGATTTTCCTGACTTGAGATTTGACAACCATGTGGATGGTTCAGCAGGAAGAATCAACATGTCTTTTAACAGACAGTTTGAGACTTTCTGTCTTTGAGGAATTGATGAGCAGCTTCTAGGAGTTCTGGAGATTTTAGAGGTTTCTTCAGCTTTCTCTAGCTTGCAGGTGTTTCTGAGGAGGAGGTCGAGACCCATGAGGAAGATCCTTGTTTAAAAGGACACTCAGTTCTTGCTTTAGGATTGTTTTGATAACGTTGCAGGAAGGCAGACAGACACTTTTTTAACGTTTTGCATGCATCCGCGGTGTCAGCAGACGATGGTGCTTTGAGTCGTTCTGTCATCGGGGACGGTGTGTGGTGGTCAGTGTGTTTTAGCAGGCAGGGCAGTGACCTTTGAAACAAACAGGCATTTATTAACAGGAAAATGTGCAGCAGCCATTATTCTTTGACCGGGGTTACTACTGAAAAAATAATTACAGCACGCGGCGTATAAATAATGACAAAACTCTCACTCATTTAACACCGTGGCCTTCTACTGTCAGCAGCCATGCCAACACCTTTTATTCATTTCGCTCCCTCTCGGAGAAGGCCACGGTTGTTTTCACAAAGCCTGGTGGGAAAAACCAACAAATGGTCCAGCCAAAGTCGAGTTGTCGAACTGTGAAAATCCATTATTCATGATAGATGTATGTACGTAAAGCTATGATGGAAATATGCTGCGGATCACACGGTCAACAAAAATAAGAAGAACGTGTGTCAACCCAGAATAACAACAACAGAGCGCACAGGAGCAACAAGCAGGATCACAGCTTCATGGGTGTCCTGCGTGCTGTAGGTGTTCAACAGGCCCAGGAAGCAGATTACCAAGAGGGCTCCTTCAAGTCCTCACTGTCCTCACCGCTTCAGGACCAATCTGATCTCCTCCAGTGTTTCTCCAAGGATCTCACGATGGGCCAAGTTTAAGGAAAAGCAAACAAAGACACATGCAACGCAGGACGAGCGTCATCCTTTCAACTGGTTAAAGCCTGACGACAAGTATTGGATAAAAAGCATCAAAAATACTGATCGCCAAGTCAGGCAAACCCCGTCTGTCGATGTTTACCCTTTGTGTCCTCCGGGAAGTTTTTCCTTCTACACACGAACTGGAACTTGCAACAGCAGATGAACCTTCTGATGATTCACCACCGACTCATCACTGACATTTCTGGGAGATAATCGGCTCGTGTTCGAATGGTCGCCAGTAATCGCCTCATCGAAGGGCTACTGGTGCAATTTCCCTGCTCCTCCATGTCCAAGGTCCCTGAACAAGACCCTGACCCCAAAGTGCTCCAGACAAGTAAGTGGGCCTTGCAGGGTTATCTGGTCTTTCGGCGTGTGAAAGTGTGTATGAATGGGTGAATGTGAGGCCAAGATTGTAAAGAGCTTTGGATAAAAGCGCTGTAGAAATGCAGCACTTTGACCATTTCCAGTGCCGAACATCTGCCCAGATTCATCAGAGGAAACATCCTGAGTTTTGACATCATTTTCCGAAGTAAATAATGTTTTATGCAAAAAACTTTCAAGGTGATTGTGAAACTCAGACAGATGAAAGCGAGACCGGCTACTTTTTGGGAAACCGCTGAAATATTTTAACAGTTGCCGAAAGCCTTCAGATATCTTCATCATTTACAGGCCTGGTACAAGACGAGCCGGCTGCAGTCGATGTTTCTGTAATGAAAGAGCTCATTCTGACATTTATGAACATTTTCTGGCCCGGCGGCAAGGCCAACAGGGGGCAAACTGTTCAATGGTGGGAGAAACATGGTCGCCATTACAGAACGCCTAAAGCAAGGACGTGGCGGGCCAGAGCCTGTTTGAGCTCTGTAGCTGTTGATAAGCTTAACAAATTATTACTTATTTTACAATGTACTTCTAACAGTTTTACAGTTCTTCCTCCTTATGTTATGAGACCTGAGTACGATACTTCTGTTAGATTTTTCCTTGCAGTAGGCGTGTCTTCGTCTTGACTTGATAACGGTCGTTCTGTTCTTTTTACAACAAACCAGAAAATATTGAAGTAAAAAAAAAACAAATTATAAAACCCAATAAGTCCTTAGCGGTTTTACTTTACACTTAGATTGTACATGATGACAAGAGTACATTTTCCTGCTCCCATTAACTCTACCAGGAGATGTAATCATTTCATCAATTCCTTCAAATCAGGAGCTCTGGAGGATTTCCAGCTCTGTCATTTTAACCTGGCTGCTGTCCTAATTCCCACTATCACTGTAATCGACCTCTGATTAGTTACAGTGCTGTGAAAGAGTACTGCCACCTTAAGTCGGGCTGAGTAACTTCAGGAATGGACTGTAGCAGCGATCACGGGCTAATCAATAATCAATAAGCTAATATTGGTCCTCACTGACAGAGGAAGTCATAATTGAATTGTTCGAGTGTATTAGCTGTTAAAGTTTTCAAGACTGAAATGGGCAGCTGATAATATTTGAGTAAGACTCTTACCTGCAGCGTGTGTGTGTGTGTGTGTGTGTGTGTGTGTGTGTGTGTGTGTGTGTGTAATGAAATAATAATACCTGTCTGTGTAATTAGAGTTTTTACGGCCGGAGTCGAGGGTCGTAACATCGACCACCGGAGGGCTCTGAACTTTCTTTTAATGTGTGGAGTTTAACAGCTCACCACCTGGACCTTCTTCTTCTGCTCGTTAAGACGTTTCTTTACATCCTCACCTCAGTCACTGTCTGGACACGTCACACAGGCGACCATAAGGCAGACCTGAAGGTGTTTCTTCACTTGTCAGGCCTGAGACTGAGTATGTTACAGGTCATTGATCCATCATGATCCTCATTTCAGCCCCGTTCTTACCAACTCTGACACACCGATCACGGCAGCACAAGAACAGGATGTGATAGATGTGTCAGTCCGAGCGGACAGTAACATCAGAAATGAGGAGCGTGAGAAGATCAGAAAGTACCAAGGGTTGGAAGAGGAACTGGAACGGATGTAGATGGTTAAGTCCAAAGTGGGCCCTGTGGTAAAAGGAGCGCTAGGGCCTGTGACCCCAAAACTGGGAGAGTGGCTCCAAGTGATCCCAGGAACATCTGAGGTCTCTGTCCACAGGAATGCAGTCCTAGGAACAGGACTTAGTGAGTGTAGGATCAATTTTAGCTCAGCTGTGTTTATATCACATACATGTTGTGTCTCAGCTGTGTGATCCAGCTAGGTTAGTCTAGTTAGTAGATGTGTAGTCTAGGATCTGGTATCTGGAAAGCAGAGTTTGTCCTGGAGTCTGGACAGCTGGTAATTTGGAACACTGGAGAGTTTCATGGTTACTCCAGGATCCAGGAGGTTCCTGATATTCAAAAGGTCCTTGAGATGGTTCCAGAGGTCCTCAAAGAGGTTTTAGTGGTCTGTAAGGAATTTTATTCTTGTAACCTTTCACATTATGTATGTGCGAGAGTGAGTGAGTGTGTGTGTGTGTGTGTGTGTGTGTGTGTGTGTGTGTGTGTGTGTGTGTCTGCGTGTGTGCGTGCCTGTGTGTGTGCATGCTTGTCAGCAGTCAACAGCTTGACTTTGCCATGCTAATAGCTCCCAGTGTTCCCCCTGACCGCGGTGTCACCGCTCATCCTCTTCACGTGCAGATGAGGTCACAGTGTCGGCGTGATCAGACAGCAGGTTCACAGTGCTGCAGTATCATCATCAATACCACCAGCAGCATCATCATCATCATCAATACTACCAGCACAGTCACCATCATCACAGTACATGGTAAACGGACTGCATTTCTATAGCTCTTTACAATGTGTGCCTTCCATTCACCCATTCATACACACATTCATACACCGACACCCAAGGTAACCACGCAAGGTGCACTTGCATGTCGGGAGCAGTGTGGGGTTAGGGTCTTGCCCAGGGACCTTCGACATGGAGGAACCGGAGACCCTTTGATCCCTATGTGATCACCCTAAGCCACGCTGCCCCATCATCATTAATATCATCATCATCGCCATTGTTTTCCTCCCCATCATGACTGGAATCCAGTCAGGATGTGATTATCAGACCACCACATCATTAAACAGACTGTAGTTCACACTGGAACTTTTCATCAGGCTTGATTGATAAGTTCATAAAAGCCCAGATGGATGAGCTGATACTTGCCTGGAAGAATGGGAAGACAAGGTGGGTAGACTGATGCCTGATGGTGGTATGAATATTTGACAGCTGTAGGGTGGATTGACATATGGAGGGGTGGATGTAGCAGACTGATCAATGATGGATGGATGCAACAGACTGATCAATGATGGGTGGATGTAACAGACTGATCAATGATGGGTGGATGTAACAGACTGATCAAAGATGGGTGGATGTAACAGATGGATAGATGAACATAAGGATGGATGGAGCAAACAGACTGGACTGCATCAGTTTCTGGGTGCTCTGGGTACTGGATCAGGACTTCCTGTCAGGATATCCTGTGTGTGTGTGTGTAGGTGTGCGTAGGTGTGTGTATTTTGGGTTGTTATGCATGCACACACACGTTATATTTAGCAAACATCTCAGAGCATCCATTTGTTGCTAACCAACCATCAGGACAACCAGCTCAGTGTGCTGCTGTGAGAGCTGCAAATTAAAGCAAATGAGAGCGTGTGTGTGTGTTTGTGTGAGGTGCCACGCAGGCCATAATTCATTCTTCGTTCTAACATGCATGTATTTTTACTCTGACATACTTAAAAACATACATATTTATTGCGTTCACAGAGTCATATTTTTACTCTCTCATGAGTTTATATTTAGTCTTATATTAGAATTATATTCTAATATATTTTAGGTGTCACATATGAGTGTAAGAGCAGAATCGATCTTCAAAAGCCAGAATATATGTATGTTAAGTGAAACGGAAGGAACTCTGTGATTGGCTGAAGTCGGCGTTTAGCCAGTTTCCATCATCATGACAGGAAGAGGTGAAAGTCATGTAATACAAGAAGAAACTGTCAAATCAAGTCAGGTACGATCATCACCTGAAACTATCCGGGCTTTGTCCTCATCTGCCAAGAGGCCATTGTGTCTGTGAAAAAATCCGATTTATGAAAAGGTGCGGTATGTAACTTCCCCATTACAAATCCCAACAGGCGTGATGAGAACGTGAAAAAGGCTCACATCCTTCACATCGCACTCCAACAGTTTACCATAAACGATCAATGCAAATGAATGAATGCAAATTGAAATGAGGCAGTCGTGCAGGGCAGAATGACGACGTCTGAACGCGAGACATTAGTTTGGAGGTCTTAGCGGTGGGATAACAAATCAAAGAGAGGCGGATGAGCCGGAGAACGACGCTGCTGCTGTTAATGCAGCGCCGCGGCTTTCAGGTTTTGATTTGATTTCAGCAGCTGTAGAACACGGAGAAACATCTAAATGGAACCGTGCTCGGCGAGGAGGGAGACACAGATGTGGATGATGATGACCCCGATCGCTTTTAAGGAGAAAGCGTGTTTTCTTACACACGTGTACGCTTTCTGAAACCAACTGTATGCAGGTATAAGCCTACATGCAGGAGTCAGAATAGAAATAAATCATTATTATTTGTGTCCGAGGAATTCCAAATTTTAAGGAATTGACTGTGGAGGGGTGTTATTAGGAGGTAGTTTGGTGTGACGTACATTAACCACAGTGTGTGTGTTTGTTCTGTCATGGTGGCTCTGTTCGATGCGACGTGATGTAATGAGTGAGAGAAGAATCATTGTGAAACCTGGCTTCATTTCTCTGCCTCTCCATCTGCATCGCCACTTTGTACTGCCTACATAATGTGTGTACCTATAGATATACAATTTCAACATTTGTATATAAAATAGCCTACTCGAGTTTCAGGCCACATTTAGTGCGTACACAATGAGGCCCGTGACCTAGAAAAACACCGAATTCTGTGAATTTTTCTGTTTTTATACCATCACACCCAACAAAATGGCACAGTTTCTTTCAGTGTAATAACAAAAAACAAATCCCAATGTCAGACAAAGGCTCCAGAGAGGATCAAATGAGGAAACACAGTCATGACATAAAAACACAAACATGGAGACAGAATCCAGCATCCAGCAAGCACAAAGTGACAGATTGAGCAGATATCAACATATGTAGCACAATAAACTCATAACATGCCATACAGCATTAATATTTTATAGATTGTATGTAATAAACGTGGAACGCACACAATACAAGACATCACAGGCATCATTATTTACGTTATTTTTGATGTACTTTTTTCTCCTAACACACTGCGAGTTATTTTCTATGGGTCAGCCTGTAGGGGGCAGGGTGCAGCTCATTGAACTCTCATGGGAAGATCAGATATCAGTGAAATCCTTTTAACTCCTGGAAGATGGAGATTTTCTCATACATTTGTGTTGCATTATGGAATGAATAACCGAATGATATCACACCTCATATTTTAATGTCCTTTCTTTTGCGAAGGGATTATAATAACACGCTGTCGCCTTCGGAGGTGTTTCATCAAAAACAGAGACGCGACAAAGTACCAAGTACTCCACTGATGTGCTGTATGGAATATATAGGTTTTATGGTCTGTATTTAAAGTCCTGAAACGTTTTTCAAAGAATAAAGCGGCTTGGCTTGGAGGGTCAGGGTGATTGTCCGAGGTCCCTGACCCTAAGTTGCTCCCGACAAGCAAGTGAGCCTTGCATGGTTACCTCTGCCATCGATGTGTGAATGTGTGTATGAATGGGTGAATGGGAGACAAACATTGTAAAGAGCTATAGAAATGCAGTCCGTTTAGTATTCTTACTTTTACTTCAGTGAGGTTAGACGAGCTTGAACACCCCTCACATGGAGAATACAGGAGATTTTCTAGGTTTTCCCGCTTAAGATAAATCAATAAAAATCATTCGCCAGTTAGGAAATCATGTCATCAAACACACTTGATGCTCTCGGTGAATGGACAAATTGTCTCTCCTGCATTTATTTTCCTTGCTTCTGAAGCAGTAATTCCAGCGATCAGCAGTCTCTAATATAGGTACGTTTTTGAAGGTGTATATGAAAGTGATAATGTGTGTTCTTCTGATCCAACAACATGTGCGACTGGATTTGCAGCGGTTTTGTCATTTTGATGGACATGAACGATGAATAGCCAGTTGACTCTTCTCAGCCACCGTAGTTTCCTCTGAACCGCTCAGTCTGGAGTCGGGTTTTGGGTCCGTACCTTTCACCCTCGTTTCAATAAAGCCTTAGGCGAGGAAACTCAAAGAGAGATATTCTCTGCTCCAAGTGTAATTGAATAGCACATAGAGTTTGTAACGATTAGCTCCAGCCGCACTTTGACCCCAACATGGATGAGTGCACGGACAGAGAGAGTCTTCATTTATAATATATAAGATTTCACTTCCATCAAGATGACTAAATTCATCATTATCTCCCGTCAAAATCATCTTTTAGTCTTCATCGTCACTCTCTTCCTGTTAATGTGAGTGAAGGCTTCAGTGACGTCCTCCCACCGTTAAAAAGTTGTTGATCAGCACTCATATTTTTACTACTCCACTCATGACGTACGAGTCGCAACCAAAAGTGGCAATATTTCAAGAAAAAAGTTCAAATGTTAGATAACTGATAGATACGCTGATAAAAGGAAAGCCCGCCTCCTGCTGGTTTGGGGTAAAATTACACTTTGCAGCAATCTGACCAACTGAGCTGAACCCCACGGAGAATTCTCAGCCTCACGTGGACTTTGAAATGATGAGTGTACGGTCCTGTCAGGTTTGAACATCAAATTTCAGCTCTAATCTGGATCAATATGTAAATCGGAGTTCTGGATCTGGACTGAATTACAGCTGTTGATAGTCCATCGTGTGATGCAGGCACCAGAATATTTAAGCTTGATGTTTGTATTCTGGATGTGAAATCCTGCAATGTTAAAGAAAATGAAGACAAAAACCTGGATCCAGATTGGATCAGGACTGTTTTGACCAGATTCAGCCCAAATCCCTCTATTACTGACTGAGGACTTGTTGGTATCAGGGGTGGTTGATTTCTATGCACGTAAAGAGCCTCCATTTGTTTTCCTCCACAATGGGCTCTCTCACTCTCTCTCTCTCTCTCTCTCACACTCTCTCTCTTTCTCTGTATATATATATGTTTGTGTGTGTGTGTGTCTGCAGCAGATGGAGGATTTTGATGAATGGAGACCAAATTAGATTCTTCTTTTCCATCAACACACCAAGAGACAATCACATCTTTGTCTTCTGTTTTATTGTGTTGTATTCTGAACGATATTGAACAAAAACACTCTACACACTGTATAACTTTACTACAAAACACACCTGAACAACAAGTAACGTTAACTAAATGCTTTACTATCCACAGATATGTAAATTTCCACTTGCAGTCTGGAAGAATGTTGGAGACGTTTCTTAAATTTTCTTGGTCCATTAAGGTGATGTCGCTGTATTTTTATTTATTTTTTCGTTACTTAAATTGGTGTTAAATTCTTAACAAGTTAAGACTTTCTTTGCTGTTCTGCTAAACGAAGCAGAAAGGGAGCCGTAGCAACGTGACAGGCGTGAAGTTTTCGCCCTCTGCACCTCCTCTGCCTCAGAGAGCCCAGCGGATGAGGGCTCCCGGGGGACCCTGTTTACCAGGAGACCCAGGGGCCCAGGGGTCCCCAGGAGGGACAGCAGACCGTTACAGCAGCCCAGGGGACGCTATATCATAAAAACACTGACAGTGCACCACCTGCAGCTCTCTCTCTCTTTCTCTCTCTCTCTCTCTTTAAAGCCTCTGTCTATTCAGCATTTTATCTTCTCGTCTGTGCGTCCTCAAAATGAAGGCTGTCTCACTTCATAAACACCTTAAATATTTTAATCACAACATATGCGTCCTTAATCAATGAGGCCACCCCACGACACGCTGCTGCAGAGGAGGAGGAGTTTTATTTAAAAGTAATAATAATCTTCTATTCAACACGTTTCAACAGGTGTTCGTAGATTAGCATGCTAACTTGTTGTGTCATTGCGTGCCATTGTTTCAAATGGACTGGGGAAGCTATGCTATCGCTAATATTAGCACTAATGTGAAAATATAATAATTTGATTTAAATTACCAGGATTATTATGATAAACTACCAGCGTGGTTATTAGCACGTATCTGTAAGTATTTGGCTAGCTTGTTTTCAAAACCTGAGCGAGCCCACCGTGTAGAATCTGCTTGAACAAATCATAACGAAGATGAAATGATTGTGTTTTAAATGAAACCTGTCGTTTTGGGTCCTTTCTTTATGACGGTGGTATTTACAGAGGTGTGTTTAACATGAAGTTATGCCTCGTTATCACGTTTCAGTAACACACTTGTGGAGGAAGCCTGTTGACAGTTGGAGGAGTTTTTATTTCAGCTGTCTAATAGATACACAAACAATCAATCAATCAAAAGCATCACTGTTCCTCCAGAATGAAAATGATAAACGTGCCCCATCTTACAGCTCACTACACGACTCAGAAACGTTATCACTGTCGTCAGCAAACACTGGTCACATGCCGGGGGGTTGGGGCCGATTGATGATGTCATCGCTATCTAACCAGGGTGTCTGGACAAACTGTCTGTATCCACATTCGGTTAAATCACCATCATGTTGGATAGCTGGAAGAAAGGCAGCTCAGTACATGGAGACAGAGAGAGAGGAGAGAGAGAAACAGACAGATAGAGAGAGAGAGGATGAGTAGGATGAGGAGTTTGGAGACAGGCTGTGTGTTTTCTTCCTCTCCTGTTTAAACAGAAGAGGTCAGCCTCTCTGTGTCAGAGTTCCTTAGCGGAGTTGACCTGTGGGGGGCGCTGTCTTGGGGACTCGGGGATCAGTGAACCTTCG
>OMNV01013542.1:2767-16741 GCA_900303265.1 Brotula barbata
CGTATTCGTGCCTGTGTTTCAGTGGGTAAAGTGTTGGACGGGACTCGCTGTGTTGAAGTATCTCAGTGTTCCTGTGTGCACATGGGACGTCATTTCCCTCCAGGATCCAGTATCTCTCAGGACTGCAACACCTGGTGAGCGTGCCGTCTGCATTCATAATTATACACACAGATGAATAGATGGTTACACGCCTATATGAACGGTCTTCATTGCAGTGTGTGTCGTCATGGTTCCTGGGAATGTACCAATGAGGGCTGCCCAGGTGAGAAAGATGAACATTACTCACGATGATAACTCAAATTTATAAATAGTATTTGTTGATGGCAGTGTTGTGCTCGTTCATCATCGTTTTTTCTCTGAAGGGGAGTGCTTGGTCGTCGGCCAGTCTCACTTTAAGACCTTTGACAACAAGTTCTTCACCTTCACCGGACAGTGTCAGTACCTGCTGGCAAGAGACTGCGCAGAAGAACAATTTTCTGTCATTATTGAGAACGTGCTGGTAAATTTGTGTTCGCTTTTCACATTTTTCTGTCATTTGCGTCCCACCGGCGACTCACTCAACCCGGGTGCTGATGCTGTGTTTCAGTGTGCAGATGACGTGGACGCCGTGTGCACCCGCTCGGTGACCCTCAGTTTATCTGCTCTGGAGGACATGACGATCAAGCTAAAGCACGGAGGACTCGTTTCTGTCAATGGAATGGACATCCAGACCCCGATGCATCATGGTATGTCACTTTTGTGATCAGCGGAAAGGTTATAAACTTCAATATCTCTAAAGGAAATTGCTGAAATAAGCACAAAAATACAGTAAAGTGATAAACTGAATGATGTAATGAACACAAAGGACAAAACTACAACAAATGAAGAACTCATAGTATCGATTAAGAGAACTAGTTCACAGTTTAACAGTTTATGTTTGATTCTAGTCGTCAGCTTCCTGTTTGTGCCGTTTCACAGGCCGCCTGCGTATCCAGAGGTTCGTTCAGACTTCAGTTTATGTAAAGTTTGGAGATGATCTTCGTCTGGACTGGGATGGACGAGGCCGCGTGCTCTTAAAGGTAAAATATATATCGTGTTTAATTCATAGATACATGTTTTACTCGGTTCTCATGTATGTGACAATCTTGGCAAATTGTAAATTCTGGTCACCCTCCCAGCTGGGACCAAGGTGGGCGGGGCAGACCTGTGGTCTCTGTGGTAATTACAACGGTAACCAAGGCGATGACTTCCTGTCGGACGCAGGACTGGTCGAGGCTGGGCCTCAGGCGTTCGGCCTCTCCTGGAGGATCAACGGAGACTGCGAAGCCAACCGCAAAACAGATGTGGACCCGTGTTCACTTAACCCCCGAAGAGGTCGATACACACACACACACCCACAAAACACACCTACATAAACCTGACCACACGCTAACATCTGATCCTTCCATCCATTTTAGTACGTTTTGCGGAAGAAGCGTGTTCGGCGCTCACGTCAGAGGCGTTCAGCCCGTGCCACTTCCTGGTGAACCCGGGTCCGTTCCAGCGGTTCTGTCGTTTTGATGTGTGTGCGTGTGTGGACGGGGAGGAGTGCCTCTGCTCTGCTCTGTCAGCGTACGCAGCAGCCTGTGCTGCCAGAGGAGTGCTGCTCAACTGGAGGTCCTCCTCACTCTGTGGTAACTTTCACTCAGTCAGAAATCATTTGTTCAACCTCCCAAAAAAAACATTCACAAAACCAAAACGTGCGTTATTGTGATTGTGATTCCGCAGAGATGGAGTGCAGTGAAGGCAAAGTGTACGAGGCCTGCGGCAGCGAGTGTGACCGCACGTGCCGCTCTCTGTCCGGTGCTGAGGCCGGCTGTGAAAGGGAGAGGGTGTGTGAGGAGGGCTGTTTTTGTCCCGTTGGAACGTATCTGAGCGATGCTGGAGAGTGTGTGACAGCTGACCTGTGCACCTGCCTGCATGACGGACAGCTCTACCAGCCCAGCGACGTCTACGCTGATCACAACAGCATGTGGTCAGTGTCAGTGTGTGTGTGTGTGTGTGTGTGTACGTAAATACAGGGACAATGTGTAAGACATCGTGTTTGACAGATGCACTTTCTTTTGTGTGTGTGTGTGTGTGTGTGTGTGTGTGTAGTTACTGTGAGAACGGCTCCATGCACTGTAGTTCATCTGAAATGAGCGAGAATATGCTGTCGGACCTCTTCTATGATGAAGACTTGGTGCCCTCAAGAGGTACAATATCACCAATTCTCTCTCTTTTTTACCATATGTGACATGTACAGTTTATCTTTTTTTACCATCTTTCAGCGACCTTTGGCACTGATTCATCCTATGTCCAATATCGCTCCATATAAATTGATGTTATTTGACAAACAGCATTGATCTGCTTTGGTTTGTACTTTAAGTTCTGCATCTTATTTACCAATTGCACGTGTGTGTTTGGGTTTGCGTATTCAGGACGGCGCTCGGTCTCCTGCTATCCTCCACTGGTGCATGCAGCATGCGATGCGGGAGAAAAAGGCCTGGAGTGCGCCAGAACCTGCCAGAACCTGGATCTGCCCTGTGTCAGTCTGGCCTGCATCCCTGGATGTCTCTGTCCAACAGGCACAGTATGTGGAGAGTGTGTGTGTGTGTGCGTGTATGTGTGCGTGTGTGTGAAGCAGACCTACCTACTGATTCACTGATTGATTTCAGGTACGACACGGCAGGGACTGCATTGCACCTGAGCAGTGTCCCTGTTACCATAACAACAGGCCCTTCGCATCGGGACAAACCATCTCTGTCGACTGCAACACCTGGTATGGAACTTCACGTGCGCGGTTAGAAAGATGAATGCAGGTACCGTGCTTGCTTAACACACACTCTCGTCCGCAGCGAATGCAAGAACAGAAAATGGCGCTGCACCAAGGAGCTGTGCGATGGCGTGTGCCGCACCGTGGGGGAGGGGCATTACATCACTTTTGATGGCCTCAAGTACTCCTTCCCCGGCCTCTGCCAGTACGTCCTGGTGCAGGTGAGGAAGAAAGAGCAAAATCCAAACGAGCTCGAGGACTGACCGTCAGATTGCACAGATTATAGATTTACTTCTCTTTTCCTCGTATCCTGAACCCTTCTCCCGTATTCCCCCTTCCCACTTTCTGGATCAATAGGACATGTGTAACGGAGAGGACGGCTCATTTCGCGTGTTGGTGGAGAACGAGTCCTGTGGAATTGTGGGACATCGGTGTGCAAAATCTATCTTAGTCTTTTACCAGGAAGGATTACTTGTAATGCAGCACGGAGAGGTAACGCAAGTTCACACACACAGACATACACTTAGCATCTATACAAAAAAAAAGACGTGTATTGTACAACAGGGGAGGTGTTTACATCCATATTTGGTACCTCGATAGTAACAAATAGTAGTAGAACTTCTCTCTCTCTCTCTCTCTCTCTCTCACGTCTAACAAATCCTTTACTCGAAGTACCTGAGCTATGACTCACACCAATCTAAACACTTCAGACTATCTGTGAGTAATTCCTGAAACATCGAGTGCTGTAAACCTTCTCTCTCAGGTGACGATGAAAAGGCCGGTGCTCCAGGGCTCAGGGGTCGAAATAATCCGATCGGGTCAGTTCTACACGGTGCTGCTGGGAAAATACATCTCCATCAACTGGGACAGGGGCACTCGTCTCATGGTCCACATCTCCTCCAAATACAGGGTAGTCATTTATTCTTGACGCTGCTTCGTTCTATTCAAAGCTTTCGTTGGGTTACTTTATACTGTTTGTGTTTTTGATGCTTAAATTCCGTTAAATGTAGGGCCGGGTTTGCGGTCTGTGCGGTAACTTTGATGGGAACGTCAACAATGATCTGATGAGCAGTAACAACCAGCTAGAGGTGGACCCGGCCCACTTTGGGAATTCGTGGAAGGTCAAACCCAGCTGTGCTGACGTAACAGAGGTACGGTCTGGTCTTGGATTAAAGCCGCATTCAATTCATCTCAATCTCAAGAATATTCATTATTTTCTAGATTATCGGTCACTGTGTCCCCTCCAAAAGACTTTTAGGGACGGGGTACCGAGGTTTATGCTGATGTGTGTGCTTGTGTGTGCATTTAGGTTCCTTCTCCTTGCAGTGAGAACATTGTGAAGTTGGTGACAGTGGAGCAGTCGTGCCGCGTGCTCACCGGTTCCCTCTTCAAGGAATGCAACAGCCAGGTAAGAATGACCACCAAAACACCGGTGACCACAGAAATGTATTTGGGCGCTACAAGCGGCCTCTCTCCCTCTCCGCGTGTCCGCAGGTGGACGCCGAGCCGTACGTGGAGATGTGTGTGGAGGCGGCGTGCTCCTGTCCATCGGTGGGCGACTGTGCGTGCTTCTGTGATGTCATCGCGGCCTATGCACAGGCTTGTTCAGAGAAGGGCGTGTCCATCACCTGGAGATCTAATGATCTTTGTCGTAAGTGCAAATTTGGGTCATTGTTGGTATTTCCATGAGTCTTGAGTGATTTGAAATGATTTTCTGAGGCCCGAGTCAAACGTTTACTTCAGCTGTTTGTTTCCGTAGCAACGAGCTGTGAGGCTCTGAACACGAAAGGCTCGGGTGTAGAGGAAGAACTCTGTCAGTGGAGGTACAACACCTGTGGCCCCGCTTGTCCCGCCACCTGCCAGCACCCGGAGCCCCTCCACTGTACGGTCACGTGTGTGGAAGGCTGCCACGCTCACTGCCCCCCAGGTACCCAAAACTCTAACTGAACCTCACAGGCTGTCACGTGATGCACGCGTGGGTTTCATTCTGGACCTCGTCTTCCTCAGGCCAGCTTTTGGACGAGGTGGCCATGCGTTGCGTGGAACCCTCCAAGTGTAAGGTGTGTATGCACGAAGGTCAGAGGATCTCCCACGGAAACATGGTCATCCTCAACCACGACGACCACGACAACTGCAGGATATGGTAATGTAGATCCGGGACCCTCCAACGTGGACTTTGTGCTTTCATTGAGACATTCGTGGTTGATGAATTTGTTGGGTTTGTCGTTTTCTTTAGTCACTGTGAGAACAACACCCTGAGCTGCGAACTTTGCAGCTCCTCGGACTTATTCACCACCCCCACGCCGACCCCTCCCTCCACCACCCCGACCGCCTTGCCCTTCTCCACCGTGATGCCCGAGGGCACGTGTGACCGCGCCATGGACCTGGCCTTCCTGTTGGACGGATCGGCGGCCCTGAGCGAGGAGGAGTTTCAGGTCACCAAAGACTTCATCCTGGGAGTGGTTGAACGTTTCCGCATGGGCTCGGCTCACACTCGAGCCACGGTGTTGCTCTTCCACTCTGGCGTTAAAACATATGACCTGCAGGTAGATACACACGCAACGCCCGTAGAGGTCACAGCCACGCACGCGTACACGCACATACACATTAAGAGCATCATCTCCTGTCTTGTCCTGTGTTTGTGTCTGTAGGTTCAAAAATGGCTGTTTAAGAAAATTGTTCGTGAGCTGCATTACGCAGGAGGAGATGCAGCCTTCCTGGACGAGGCCGTCAAATATCTGGCCATCAACATCTACGATAAGAACAAGCGCGACAATGCCGGCCGCGTTGCCATCATCTTGACTGCCAGCGCCAACCCTCGCACCATGCGCAGCACCACCAAGTTGCTCCGTAAGAAGTCCATCACCACCCTCACGGTGGCACTGGGTCCAGGGGTAAACATGGGGCAGATTAATGAGATCACCAAGGTCAACCCGGAGAACAGGGCCTACGTGTTGAGCAGCACGGGTGAGCTGCACGATCGCCTTCTGGAGCTGGGGGATCACCTCTGCACCTTAGGGATGGAGCCCGAGGGGGTAAAACCACCGACCAAACCTGAAAAGGGAACCACCACGGCTATCGAGCCCCCGCGTCTTCAACCAAACCCCACAGGACACCTCCCCAACACTCCGACTCCCACCTCGCCCCCCAGCTTGGCTCACATCACCACGGCGCCCGCTTCCGCCGCTCCGGACATCGACGTGACGTTCATCCTGGAAGGCTCCGATACAGTCGGCGTAGTCAACTTCAACAAGTCGATTCACTTCCTGGAGGAGGTCATCTCGAAGCTGACGGAGGAAGAGGAGGTGATCCGCATCACTGTGATTCAGTACTCCGTCGCAGTGACCGTGGAGATCAGCCGGTGGGAGTTGAGGCGACAGCGGACCGTGCTGATCGAACGACTGAGGGAGATTCGCTGGAGGGGAGGAAATAAGACGAACACGGGCCAAGCTGTCACTACCACCCTACAGGAAATGACCACGGTGCAGCCTTCGCACGGTCCCACCCCGCCCCAGCTGGTCTTCCTGGTGACGGAGAATCCCCCTACCGATACCGTGACACGCCCGCCAACTACGAGCACACAAACGCATATCTATCCCATCGGGGTCGGACCAAAGGTGCGCGATACTGACCTTCTACAGTTCAGCTACCCCCATCAACCGCTGATGGTGGACGACTACAATCACATGACATCTCTCGTCCAACGGGTGGTCAACATCACACGTAACACAGTCAAGCCCCGGTCCCCTACGCTGCTACCCCCCGTCCTCCCAACACTTCCATCCTCAGGTACTGACGCTACACTTATTGTGATCGCCATGTCAACATCCTGTCTGCAGCCATTTTTTAAATGCTAACACATCTTTGTTCAGTGCCGTGTGAGAAGCCCCTGGACGTTCTGTTCCTGTTGAGGGCCGGTGAACAGTTCGAGGACACGAGGACGTTTGTCAAAGCTTTCATTGAAATCTCTGATATCGGTAGGTGCCGCTCCGCCGTTAACCCTTTTTTTTTTTTTACATTTTTAAGGCAGCATTACGTCAAACGATGCGGATAAAACCGAAATTATTTTTATTCATCGTTTGTTTTTGAAGAAGTATAAAAACTAAATCAGTCAGTATTTGTCTGTTTTTCATATCTAGGAACATTTGAAGATGAATTAGGTGCAAAAATGAGTTTCTAAAAGGTCAAGAATTTATATGTGGTAACTGTGAGAATTATGTCTGTAATCTGAAGTTTAGCTGAGGGTTGACAATCGCACGCACACATCCAGAGAGCACGCAAAGGTAAGAAAAATGAGGAGTGGAAGTCATCCATCGGTTTGTGAACGTGCTGTGATCATCAACTAGGACAAGAACATCTCTCTGATTTATATAAAACAACGTCATGGCGTTAAACTACGTAAAGCTACAAATGCAGAATGAAGGAACCAAAGCGGGGCGTTCCCTCCCAGCAGTGAGACCTGAGTGACCTGAGTCCATGTTTGTGTCTGCAGGCCTGAACAGCACCCAGGTGAGTGTAGTCCAGTACGGGGAGACCAACACGGTCGAACTCAGCTGGAAGAGTGAGCAAAGGAAATCCCAGCTCCTGACCCAGGTGGGGAACATTCAGCGTAGGACCCCTGCTGCACCCAGACTAGGTAAAGAAAAGCCACATTACTTATGGACACACACACACACACACACACACACACACACACACACACGCTCACTCACTGGTACCTCTCTCTGCAGGTTCTGCACTTCGATCCGCCGTGCAGACCGCCATCTCGTCTACCAGTGGTGGGAGAGTGGGCGTGGCCAAGGCTGTGATCATGCTGGTGACTGACAAGTCCGCCGATGATGTCAAAGAAGCGGCTAACGAGGCGTTGGCCGCAGGTAAGTAAGCGGCTGATGTGATAAGTATGCGGTGAACCGTGTGCAGCCATGCTCACTGACCCTCTAATCTTCCCGTGTCATGATAGTTCCACTGATAAGAGTGTCTTCCTTTAGGGGTGTCGGTGTTCCCTATAGGGGTGGGACCGAGCTATGACAGGACGGAGCTCAGCACGCTCGGTCGCAGCGGCAACCAAGACAACACCCTGCATTTAAACAGCATGGATCAATTACTGATGCTGCTGACTCTGGATCGTGGATACACAGAGAGAATCTGCAGAGGTAATGTGTACACACACACACACACACACACACACACACACACACACATGCAAAGCCACACATTCGCTTGCAAAAATGGGATGTGTTCTTTAGGATGATGATGAAAATGAGAGTAACAGCTGTAATGAGAAAGATTATTTCCTTTTTTTTCCTCAGCTGGGCCACCGGGAGTGTGTGTTGATGATAACGGAAACGAGAGGAAGGCGAGTGATCTCTGCTCACCTTAATCCGCGTTTTATACCAATGGCATCATTTATCAGGAGCGATGTTCACGACTATCTGTGTCCCACAGCCGGGGGAGTCGTGGCTGCTGGACGACGGCTGCCACTCGGTCCTGTGCCACCCCAGCGGGGCGGCCACGATACAGAACCACAAAGTCAGCTGCGACAAACTGGAGCCGCCGGCGTGCAGAAACAACCTGCAACCCGTTCGAATCCAGGAGATGTGCGGCTGCCACTGGGAGTGTCCCTGTAAGCACATCAGACACGGATACCTTCTCAACTGTGACATCTTAGGTTTAGTGCATCTATGACGTGTGTGTTGAGCGTGTAACGTCCCCCTGCCTGGTGTGTGTTCACAGGTATGTGCATGGGCACCTCCACCAATCATGTGGTGAGGTTCGATGGCTTGGCTCTCAGGCTGGACGGGGAGGGTCTGTGCTCCTACACGCTTCTTACTGTCGGCACGGGGTCAGAGATCAAACTCCACAGCGGATCGTGTCAGGACTCGGCCAACCTCAACCAGGCCTGCATGAAGACCATGGAGGTGATCCACGGTCCACATAAGCTGCTGCTGAAGGATGACATGACGGTAAGTAGCGTGTGTGTGTGTGTGTGTGTGTGTGTGTGTGGGGGGGGGGGGGGAGGCCGCTCAGGAAATTGCTCGTATCTGCCATCTGGGTTATCTTGTCACTCTACGTGCATCTGGTTGTGCAGGCTGTGTTTGATGGGGAAGAGCTGGCATTGCCATGGCGACACGATGGCCTAGAGGTAGCGCTGTATGGAGGAGTGATGCTGCAGTTGAAATCGGAAAACGGCTACATCCTGGCCTTCACCCCTCAGAACAAAGAGTTCACCATCACGTTGCTCAGCTCTGCCGCCGCCAGCCACACGGCAGGACTCTGTGGTACTATAAATACAGAGATACACCTTCAGAATACATCTCCGAAGCTACTACTGTCATCAAATACTCTCCATGTCTGTCTCCTAGGAGCCTGCGGGGAGGAGAAGGTCAACGACCTCTCCCTGCGCGACGGCAGCTCCACCGCCGATCGGCAGACGTTCGTCTCCGACTGGACGGTGGGCGGAGACGGTGGTGTGTGTCTGCCAAAACAGAGCGCGGTGTGTTCACCCGGAGTGACGCTGGGATGTCAGGCTCTACGCACTGAGGTGTTTGAACCGTGCCACGCGCACGTACCCCTGCAGATCTTCCTCGCCAAGTGTGAGGAGCAGGCGTGCGAGGCCTCGGACGTGTGCGAGTTCATCTCTGCCTACGCGCGCCTCTGTAGAAACAGTGGCGTGTGCGTGGACTGGAGGGGCCCCCACCTCTGCCGTAAGTCTGACGTGTGTGTGTGTGTGTGTAGTGATGTGAGATTTTGAACTCCTAGGCCTGAACTTTGACCCGTTGTTGTGGATTGCAGCAATGCCCTGTCCCAGCTCCATGGAGTACCACGCCTGTCGGACAGGCTGTGTGGAGGACTGTCGTAGCGCGCAAGCGTTGCGAGGTGACTGGACGGTTGCCAGGGGTAACGAGTCATCCTGTATGGACACGCCTACGGAAGGATGTTTCTGCGCGGAGGGCACCGTTTTGCATCACGGAGAGTGCATATCAGCAGACGCGTGCAAGCAGTGTGTGGACCCGCACGGACACAGGTTCCAGGTGAGGTGACGAGGAGAGACGAGGCTCTCATCCCTTTGCCTCTTTGGGATTCCTCGAGGTCCATCGCAGTCTGTCAGCGTCTATTAGCTTCGCTTTAAACTGCCACGCCGGATTAGATTTAACTCTCCCCAGATTCCACAGAGGGGATAATCTGATTGATAAAATCTGCTGAAATACCCATGAAGCCTGGAAGTGTGCTTTCACTGCCCCCTAGTGTTGTATCTGTAACATAGCAGAACGTACAGATGACAACAATGAAAAGTCATGCGTGTGTTTTTTCTTATTTGTACAGTATATGCAGAGTTGGGTACCAGATGAGAACCCGTGCTTGATTTGCATGTGTTTAGACCAACAACACATCAACTGCACCGCCCGACCCTGCAGTGACGTAAAAGGCAAGCATCTGTCCCACTATGGCTGCTGGTTCTTCTCTTCTTTGGTTCATCCTGAGAAGTATCAGCAGTGTTGCACGGCGAGCGTGGACATAACACTCGTTTGATTAATAATCTGTATGTGTGCAGCTCCGATTTGTGGACCCTGTGAGGTCTTGAGGGAGAAAAGAGAGTCCAAGTGCTGCCCAGAGTATGAGTGCGGTGAGTAACAATTCTCTCTGTGACATCATACGTAGGCATCCACAGTAGTTTAGTATCTACTCTGTCACTCTGTGTCCTTTGTAAGACATTTTTATGCTCCCAGGTGGTTTAACTGTTATTTGTTTGCAAGTCAACACTTGCGTGGAAGATCCTGGAGGTCACCGTGTGTGTGTGTGTGTGTTTTTAAGTGTGCGATCTGGTGAGTTGCGACCTGCCCGACGTGCCCCGCTGTGAGGACGGCCAGACGATGGTTCTGAAAAACCCCGGAGAATGTCAGCCTATCTATGAGTGTGGTAAGACCGTCGCTCTCCGTCTCCTTCTTGCTCTACTTTAAAACAAAACAAAAACCTCTCCAACAAGTTCCTCTTCATCTCTCTCTCTCTGAAGTCTGTAAAAAGGAGGGGTGCGCTCTTCAAGCGGCCCCGCCGTGTCCCGCACATCGCCGACAGGCCATCAAAAAAACTCAGTGCTGCGATGTGCGTGAATGTGTGTGCGACTGTCAGAATTCCACACACACTTGCCCGGCTGGATTCATTACATCTTCCTCGACCAATGACTGTGGCTGCACCGAGACCAGCTGCGTCCCAGACAAGGTGAGCGTGTGTGTGTGTGTGTGTGTTTGGTAGCTCTCTGCTTTCTTTTGGCTCTCTGTTCATTTGTGTGTGTCTGTCCAGGTGTGTGTGGTTGGGGGTGTGGTCTATCCAGTGGGGAGCGAATGGGAGGAGGAGTGCCAGACGTGCAGTTGTACCCAGCTACAGGACAAGGACACATCACTGCACGTTGCTCAGTGTATCCCGCCTGTGTGTGACCGGAATTGCCCCTTTGTAAGAAACACACATTCACACAAACACACACACACAGTACATACTTGGGTCCTGCTTCTATAGAAATGACTGAGTGTTCTCCTTAAATTCCAGGGCTCTTCATACACTCCATCAAAAGGACAGTGCTGTGGTACCTGCACGCCATCCAGCTGTGTAGAGTCTGAAGGAGAGATGCGAGGGGACACCCTGATTGGAGGACACCTCAGACGTGTACGTTTGTAATCCCTTTTCCATCCTTTTTACCTTCTCTGTCACACCATTTAGATGTCACCTGTGTGTGTGTTCCTAGGTGGGTGAGATGTGGCAGTCTCCAAACGATAAATGCGTCCTACACGAGTGCATGAAGGTGAACAACGAGCTGTTCATCTCGGCGTCCAACGTCAGCTGCTCCATGATGGACGCTCCATCCTGCCCCCTGGGAACTGAGTTACGCTGTGACACACAGGACTGCTGCCCCCGCTGCCACTGTGGTAAACACACACACACACACGATCAGACCAGCAGGATCTGTCAGTAAGGGGACCACTGTTGAACTATTTAACACATCAAACGCTTCAGGACCTTATTTAAAGGACCTTAGCATCCCATTGATGATAAAGTATCATTTGTTCACTAGTTGTCCTTAAAACTCTTACTTTTTCATACTATTGAACTTTTCATTTCCTTTATAATCCCCTTAGTTCAGGATGTGTTGAGTATTCTGCCTGATGTGTTTATCAATGTTACCTCAGACTTTAAGACATCAGCCAAACATTTTGACTCTTTGATGGTAGATAGTAGTCGGGGAGGACAGTTTTCCTGTCCCGGAGTTACTGTAACACACCGTTTGATGAGTGACTGATGTTGACCGTGTTGTTTTCCTGTCCCGGGGTAACAGTAAGACACCGTTTGATGAGTGAAAACAGAAATTAAGACTGATGTTGACCGTGTTGTTCTCCTGTCAGCTCCCATGGACGCCTGTGTCCTCAACCAGACGGTCATAGGAGTAAGTCATTAAGTTCTCTTCTCTTTACACACTCTGTGTATCTGCACCAATGATTGACTGATTGATCAACTCCTCGGTGTGTGTGTGTGTGTCTGTGTGTGTTTGTGATTACAGGCGGGGGAGAGGCTGATGGTGGATGTGTGCACACACTGTCAGTGCACTGTGGAGGATGGAGCAGTGAAAAAATATAAACTGTCCTGTAGGAGAATCGGCTGTCAATCATGTCCCCAGGTAACCTTCTTCCTACCATCATCATCATCATCATCATCATCATCATCATCATCGCCTTCAAAAAACTGTTTCCGTCATCCCTTTCAATTCCGTTTGCAGAGGCAGATTGTTTTATTTCCGTTCATATTTTCATAGACGGTCCAGGTTTATCTGAGGATTTATATTTCCTCTAATTAAAGTCCGTACGTTCTGTGTAGGAACAAACTCAACATACCTCCTCCAATGTCTCTAGGGATACACTCTGGAAGTGGAACCAGATTCTTGCTGTGGTCGCTGTGTTCCCACTGCCTGCTTCCTCCAAAGGCCAGACGGACAAATCATCAGTGTACAGGTACAGAATGACACACGGCACACACACACACACACACACTCATTTTAATGAATGCACAATGTTTCGTTTGTTTAGTGTTATTTTCCCCGCAGTCATTCTGACAGGAAATAGTGATGAAAGTCGGACAAATCCAGGTGTTATCAATGACATTAATTAGGGCTCCATTCCATTTAGGTTGGAGAGAGCCTGGATCAAAGGGGGGTCCCACTAAATCCTGGACCCTTTAGCCTGTAGAAGCTGTTCTTTACTGATTTTAATACTGCACACACATTTCCTGTATTTTATGGTAGATAGATCGCTTTGGTAAAACAATAAATCTAATGGGGGACCAAGACTTTTACACAGTGTTATATATATATATATAGAGAGAGAGAGAGAGAGAGAGAGAGCGAGAGAGAGAGATAATGTATATATATATATGCCATCCCTTTAATAACTGAGAATATCAACTACAAAAGAGATTTGAAATGATTTGATAAAATCATATCAATCCTAAATCCTAAATAATCCTCGAATCCCTTACAGATATTCATAATAAGATAATATATAAACCTTCTTAAAATATCATTTTATACAATTGATGTATTTGGTAAGCTTATCCCCTTCCTCCTTGTACACACTTAAAAATGATATTTTATCCTTGACATTTTTCATGAATTTACCTGCAAACTTGCTCCCTAGGTGAACACGACTGACGTGGACGGCTGCAGCCAGTACACCTGTGGGCTGAACGACAAAGGAGATCTAGTCCTGCAGACCAAAGTGACCATCTGCCCGCCTTTTAACCGACAGGCCTGCCTGGACGAGGGGGTACCGTCTCTCCCGTACACACCCGCCATCTTACTTACATTTGTGTAGCTGCAGCAACTCTCATCACACTGTTTTCCTTGTTTTCAGGGTAAAATCAGCCAGATTGGAACCAGCTGCTGTGAGACGTGTGAGTAGATCTGAACCTTCTCTGCTGAATTATGATGAAATATCTGCCTTTTCTGTTGAAATAAGTGTGTGTGTTGGTGTGAAGGTACGGAGCCAGAGTGTCGGAAGGCAGTGGGGATGCTTAATTACATCAAGGTGGACGACTGCCGCTCCGAAAGTCAGATGGAGCTGCACTACTGTGAGGTGAGAGGCCACGAACACGGGCGGCTCCTGTTCAAAGGGGGCGGTTCCTACTTACCCACACGGATTAGTTCACGAAAGCAAAACAAT
>OMNV01013543.1:0-13758 GCA_900303265.1 Brotula barbata
GGGGGAGGAGAGGTGCTGCACAGGAGAGCTAGCCACAGGGAGGAGAGGGGGGAGGGGCGGATGCAGTGGGGGCGTGTGGGGGTCTGGATGTGTGAGGGAGAAGGCGGTGAACTGAACCTGTTGAAGAAACCGTTGGCTCTCTCCAGGCTGCCTGAGGGTGGCCTGTCTCTCCCTTTACATCCAGTGATCTGCTTCATCCCAGTCCACACATCCCTCAGAGTTGTTCTGCTGGAGTTTGGCCTCCAGCTTCCTCCTGTAGCGGTCTTTACACCCCCTCAACATCTCCCTGAGTTCGTGCTGCACTTTCCTCAGTTCCTCTCTGTCTCCGGATCTGAAAGCCCTCTTCTTCCTGTTTGAGTGCTTTCAGGTCGCTGGTAATCGATAGCTTGTTGTTGGGGAAGCTGTGTACAGTCCAGGTTGGTATGGTGGTGTGTTCACAGAACCTGATGTATTCTGTGATGCAGTCCGTCGTGTTGTTGATGTCCTCCCCGTGTGGCTCACAAAGTACATCCCAGTCCATTGTCCCAAAGCAGTCCTGCAGTGCCTCAGCAGCCTCTTGAGTCCACATCCTCACCGTCCTGGTGTGAACAGGCTGCCTCTTAACAAGGGGGGCATACTTGGGGTTTAACAGGACCAGGTTGTGATCCGATCTGCCAAGGGGGGGAAGGGCTGTGATGTTGTATGCATCACTCGTGTTTGCATACAGCAGATCCAGGGTTTTATTTTCTCTGGTGGGGCAGTCAACATACTGGTGAAAGGTTGGCAGTAGTTTGTCCGCTGAGACATAATTAAAGTCTCCAGTAATCACGGTGAGGGCATTGGGCTGTTGAGTCTGTACACTGGCGACGGTGGAGGTGATGACGTCACCGGCCGTCACTACATCAGCTGATGGGGAGATGTGAATTCCCGAGGCAGGTAATATGGACGCATTCCCACAGCAAACAGTTCAATGTCCGGCTACAGAGACGTTCCTTCACATGCACATGTCCAGGATTACACCACCTCTCACTCACATACAGTGCAATCCCTCCTGCCTTCCTCTTACCGCTGCTAACAACGTCTCTGTCCGCACGAACAATGCTGAAGCCGGGTACCGCCACTCTGTGGTCCGGAATGTGCGAGTGCAGCCATGTCTCAGTGAAACACACCACACTACACTCACGGTATTCCCACTGAGTCTTAAACAGCGCGGCGAGCTCGTCCATCTTATTCCCCAGGGACCTCACGTTCCCCGTGATAATCGCCAGTACAGCTGGGCGACATCTCCTCTTCTTCACCCTCAGCTTGGCACCAGCTCTGCGTCCCCGGCGTGAGTGGTTTGCCAGCTTTGAGGTGGGTGAGTTCTGTAGGACTGGAGGAGGCAGCTCTCAGCTGCCCTGTAGTCGCTGACAGTTGGGATGGAGTCATCTGCTCCACGCAGGTTCTGTACGGTGACTTCGATGAGGTCTGCCAACATTGTGAATGAGTTAGCGTCAGGTACTCCAGAATCGTGTTCGCTGTGGCGAGGTGGCAGAGTGTTGCCTTCTTGAGTTCTTCAATGTCGAAGGAAGCCACAGGAGGAGTCTCAGGCCACTGTTCTGGTGCCTAACGAAGTTCCCTGGTACCAGTGGTTCTGTTCTCCTAGCTCACCCAGTGTCTTTCCCCTGGTTATATCATCAGCAGGGTTATTAGTCGAGACCGCTGCCAGGTCCTGCCACACAGGTACCCATGAAGACTTACATTGGCAGGAATCCGACTGGAGCCATGCAAGCACGGTAGTCGAGTCAGTCTATAGGAATACATGACAAATGGACAGGGTGAGCTCTGTGGTGAGGCAAGCTGGGCGCCTGTTTGAGCCGCGCACAGCTCCAGACTGGGGACTGTCTGCTGCTTCATAGGGGCCATCCATGACCTTGTGGTGAGAAATGCCACCTCGACCTTGCCGCTGGGGTCCTCAGTTCTAATGTAGGCTAAGTACGCCTTTTCCGAAGCATTGCAGAACACGTGGATGTCCCTATGGCTGTTTGGCTTGTCCAGCTCTGGGCTACTGTAGCATCTGGGAAGCCTGATGTACTGAAGCTCAGGCAATTCTCTCTCTCATTCCTTCCAGCTCTGGAGCAAGTCATCAGGTAGGTTAGAATCTTCCCACACTCTACGCTTTAACCAAAGCTGTTGCACTACTACTTTAACTCTTGTAGTAAAGGGCACCAGATAGCCGATAGGGTCATATTGGCTTGCTGATGTCTTGTAAATGATGCATAGAGTGGTCTTGGGTTAAGTCTGAGCTTGTAGGACAGCGTATCAGATTGGCAGTGCCACTGAGGCCCGAGCACTGACTCCTGACCATCTGGTCGCCCCTATACTATCCAGCGCTCAGAACTATCTGACCTTACAGCGGCAGGTAGGTGAGGGATGACTGCCGTTTGGTTGCTCACCCAGTGGTGCAGCTCAAAGCCCCCTTCTGCCAGGAGCACCTGCAGCACGTCCACTAGGGCTGTTGCCTCCTGTTCTGACGAGAGGCTTTGTAAGCAGTTGTCAACATAAAAGGACTTGAGAATAGTCTCTTGCACATCCTCCCCTGGCTGGCTGTGATCCAGGATGTGCTTTTAAAGGGCTAATATTCCACAGCATGGGCTGCTGGTGGTACCAAAGGGCAGCACTGTCCATTTGTAGACCTTTGGTGGTTCCTCTCTCTTCAAGTCGTGCCAGAGAAACCGGAGGAGAGGCCAATCCTCCGGGAGCAGCCAGACCTGGTGAAACATTCCATGGATTTTGATACTGATAGGGAGGGTCCTGGTGTAGGTCCTGGTAGCAGGAGTTCTTTGAGGTTATGGGCTTGGAACTGGAAAGAAGAGTTAAACACGACGGTGTGGTATGTACCAGCTGGTAGGTGTGGCCTCTTCTTTGGGGTCCAGTTTGACGACATAACCAAATGTTCCGGTCTCTTAATCTCGGTTATGTATGAAGCAGCCTGCTCTGATGACTTGTTTAGTCTCCTTTCTGTACGCTGAAGCTGGGGAAGCGCTGACTCCTTGAGGGCAACGACCTTGTGCTGGTCTTTGCATTCCACCATGGCAAGAAGTCCATCTGCCAAAGTCATTCAGCAAGACTGTACAAGTCCTCTGAAGGGGCCCGTGCGGAGGTGAGATAGCATTGCGTTGCAGTGAACCAATGTCTCAGTTCTTGGGCCGGACCTTGAAGTGACCATCCTAATGGCAGCTGACCCACCAGGCAGACCAAGTCGGACAGGTTCCACCGGTGAAATGAGATGGGGGTAGTCAGAACCTATGAGCAGGACTGGATGAGCTTGTTCTATGTTCTGTAAAGGTATCCTCTGCAGGTGGTGCTACTTCTTTAGCAGAACGCTGATGGGATGCGTGTATTCAGCCATCCAAGTGCTCTGGTAGTGAATGCCGCGCTGATCTGGTGGACCCTGCAACGCAGGAGGCAACATAAGGGCATGGTACCCCATGCAAGACCTGGAGGTCCTAGCACACAGTTCTGAGGGGCAAGTCCTCTGGCCGGCCCTCAAGTCTGAGCTGCTCGGAGGTTGAGTTCAGCAGGATTGTCCTTTCCGAACCGCCATCAAAGACAGCATAAGACTCCGAGGTTTGAGCCTAATTGCGGAGTAGGACTTTGCTCACTTTCAGTAACCCCCATGAACGGGGCAGAAGTGAGTAAGCAAGTCCGTTCGTTGCTGACACTCGAGGCTAGTTCATCCATGGGGCCATTAGAGGGCAGTGTTGGCCTTTTCTACGAGTGTTGTACAGTCATGTTTTTTTCATTTTGTTTTGGAATTCATTTCAGTAATTATTTCACTGTGGGATCACAATAGAACCGACAGCAAAAATGCCTATTGATGCCGTCGCTGGGGCGAGCTGCGACCATCATTTTGCTTCTGTCCCGACGAGTCTGATTGTACGTGTCCCATTTGAACAGATTAAAGCTCAAGTGGTCCATTCAACATGACTCTTGTGCCGCACTGTAACAATAAGCAGAACAGACACAAAGTGGTGACATACAGTATGTTTGGGGTATATACTGGATTTACAATTGGAGAATGTAAGTATTACTTTAGGCCTACAACAATAATAAAAATGATAAATTCAATCTTTAATACAAAAAAAAGAATATTTCCATATAATCTTTTGTCAAAGCCACAGGGAGCCACAGGAGAGGGGTTAAGGAGCTACACGCTGACCCCTGCACCACCCTGTCTAATCACACTTTTATTGTCAGAAGTAATCACCTGGGTCAAAGTTCAAACGCATGCCTTCTCTAGCCATATGATAAATTCGGACGCAGTAGATCACCTCGCTAAGATATTACTCCAGGCTTTGAATCTTTTAGACTTCTATGACATCTCACTGGATAAGCTGATCGTCAATGTAAACTCCTTATTACATGAGTCCATTGGTCCTTTAAAACAAAAGTCTTGTAGATGCAAATATTTGCCCCACGGGGTTACAAGTGTTCACTTAAACAGAGCTACTGACAATTAGACCGTAAATGGCACACAAGATGATAGTTTACTAAAATAGCAGGCTCTGTCATGCCAGCTGCACTTAAAGATAAAAGTTGGTAATGTCTTGTAGACGCATAAACTAAGACTAGTCAAGACAAGACAAGATAGAACTTCATAAATCCCAAGGGAAGTTCTTCTGCCAAAGATTGCTCCAAGATTACAGTAACATGGAATGAAAACAGTAGAAAAAAACAATAGACTCCCAGGTGTGAGACAGACAGACACTTTATTAATCCTGAAGGAAATTCTAGTCATGAGGTTATGTGGAATGGGACGTGGACAAGAGTGAAATTGTCAGCAGAATAATAAATAATGTAAACAATAATAACAATAAATAATAAACCATGATCTGTTCTCTTTTCACCAGCCTTACAGCCCGTTCTAGTAGGCTAAGGCACAGCTTTTTCAACAAACGAATGTTACTCACCACACACACACGACGCTTTTTATTTATTATTAAGCTGAACACACGTGCACCGTCTCAAACTACAAGCATAACACGACAGAATGTACACACACACACACACACACACACACTCATGCACCCACACGTCCACAGTCACGCGCTCACCTGCTCAGTACACTCACACCTACACGTAACCCTCACAGAGATGTGCATTATCACTGTGACTGATGTGCAATATTCACACGAACCTTGACCTCTCTGTTACCGTGTGCATTCAATCTGTGCAAATATTACCGGCCCTCTGTGCTGCCACCAGTATTTAGCAGCCCCCTACCACTTCAATGTTATTATTGGTTGTTGTATGCGAATTGTTGTTTATTTTCAAATGTGCACCGTGCTGTCAAGGAGAATGTGACACAAGACTCTTACTCTCCGTATACCAGTATATTGAGATGTTACCAATAAGCCCCAGTACCCCGTACCGATCCAGCTCCCCTCCCCAGTCTGTCCAGCTGTGCGGTGTCTCTCTTCTTGCTGCTGCTTCCCCAACACACTACAGCACAGAACAGGACACTGGACACACCAGCCTGGTAAAACATCAGGAGCAGCTTTTTACAGATGTTAAAGGACCCCAGCCCCCTCAGGAAACAGAGCCCTCCCTGCCCCCTCCTCTGTGGAGGGTCCATTTTGGTTGTTTACGTGCCAGCCTGGGTGGAGACTTAATTATGAATTAAATTAAATGAGAAATGAGAAGAAAATGAAACGATATATCTTCGTGTTGTATTTAAAAGCGAAGTGGTCCGTGTTACTAACACAACAAAACATGGGCTACAATCTCTTTTGTACGCCAAAGTCTTTGCGCAGTGACGTCACCTCATTAGCATAGAGGCCTCCGCTCGCACGCTAATCTCGCGTCCCGTGCAGATGACATCGTCGTACCGGGAGAACCGAAGGACAGCGAGGGTACTGGCGGAGAGGAGAGTCGGTCAAAGTGCTCCGTGAGCCCTGAAACCGGGATTCGAAGCATCAGAGCGTCAGTGTGTTCGTGGGGTGAGTGACCGCGCCGCTTCTCACGCACCATTGTGGAAGTTTAATCTTTTGCGTGAGTCTGACCAGCAGCCAGCCGGGCTAGCTGCTGCTAGCTAACACAGCCCAGCAGGGGAAGCTAATTTAGGTGAACTACTGACACGCTGGAATTTAGTCTGTGAAAACAACTGAACGGCTCTGAAACCGGCGACAAAATCTGACGCAGAACGCGCACAGAGAGATTTGCGTCGATTTAGCTGCTAGCCCGAACGTGAGGAATGGCTAGCGCGAGTAGAACAAAATGGTAAAAGTGGAAGCCTGTAGCTAGCCTGCTAATTAGACAAGTGTTTGCAGTCGTAACACGGTTGATTTCATCGGTTCACCTTGAAACTCTCGGTGTACACTGCCTTCATTTTTCCGATTTTATTCTATCAAGTATGTTTTGACTGGAGAGGCAGTTAATTCGGGAACCCATGACTCGTGAAAGGACAAAGTGACGGACAGCTCCGCGGCCAATCAGGCTTTCGGGCACGCCGGTCCGGGGCGGGCTCAGGCTGGGTGGGGAGAGGAAGGGAGAGGAAGGAGAGGAAGGAGAATGGGAGCAGAGAACAACAAGGTCACAACAAACTGAAACAGACGGACACACACGGACACAGACACACACACGGTGCAGTCGCGATCCGAACCTTGTCAACGTTGTTCATCGTCATGTTAACTTGTTGGGAGTATTAAGTTGCTGTGCTATGAATTACTTTTGTTTTGCTGGACTGAGTGGACTTTTTAAGACATTTAGAAAACTCACATATCACACCTTAGCGGTCTGTCTGGTCTGATAGTTAAACAGTATAAACCAAGCAGTCCAGTCCAGTTCCCTTCAACAATGACAACAACCTGTATAGAGAATGAATTTAGGTTTTGAAGACATCATGCAGTACACAAAAGTCAAATTATAAATTGAAAGAATTCGTAAACTATTTGATTTTCAAAATAATTCATAGTGACAGCATCACTCCGCATCACATCAATTTATCAGAGAATGTCAGAGTGACATCAACTGGATGCCGCACTTGTATTTCACGTGCGATTATGGGAGTGGGTGTTTGCTAGAGGTGTACGGATCGATGGGCTGTCGCTGGGAGGCTTATTTTGATTTGACCGTGACCGGCCGAGCGGTCTCAGTACGGCTGATTCTACGCCGATGATGCCGAGTTCAGACTACATGATTTTATCCCTGATTTTCCCCTCGCCAACAAAGACCCAGGTCATAGGCAGATCTGCGCTCGCTCCCATGAGTTTTGATTGGGATGCGTGAACTTTTCAAAGATGCAATCCCAGCACGACTGAGACACGCGCGATGCGTGGAAGACGCCCGGGAGATACCTAGAGGGCTAAATATCTGGACCTGTCGGCGAGTCCGAATCATGTAGAATGAAAAGTGCTGCGGCCAGCAGTGAGGAGCTACAGCCAATGAGAGCGCAGGGCAGGAGGTTTCTCAATCCATTCTTTTCTCCACGCGCTTTTCTTTTTCTTCTTTGTTCTTTGCAAATCAGCGCACAAACCACTTGGACTGCACATTTCTTTTTTTTTCACACAAATATTTGTGTGTGCTGTCAATTATGGTCTTAAAACTTGTTAAAAAAACAGAAGGGAGCAAAATTGGTATCGGCTGGTCAGACTTTATAAAATCGGTAATTGGAATCGGCCAAGAAAATGCGAATCGGTGCTCCTCTAGTGTTTTCTAACTGTTGTTAGTACGACCTTCAATCATGGACTGGTTTAGAATTACGTGAAGAGCGTCCAGCCAAAAATGACTCGTGTCATCATAAGCTGAACTGTTGTTCAAAGAGTGATGATCGATGCAGGGCAATTATTGCAAATAGCAACTTGACTGGCACACCTTAAAAAACTCCCACAGTGCTGACATGTACAGTTTCACTTTCAACCAGGCTGCAGTTTCACGCAACACACGTGACGATGTCCTGCTGCGCGCAGACGCGGACATGCCGTCGACGCAGTGAGTTTACTCAAGGGATCAGATTTCGAATAGTTACGCATAAGCTTAGCATTATTACATCAGTTTGTCACATCGGCATCTTGATCCGATGTCAATGTTTTATTTCAAAGCCAACATCGGCAGATACCGATGTCGTGCCGATAATATTGTGTATCCCTTGATAAAAGCATTTGTGCAAATCATTTGCAACATATGAAACAGTGAAATACACTTTAAAAAACAACAACCCAAAATTTCATTTTTTTTGGTATTGTACCAATGAGCATGTGAATGTCCTATTAAAGTCACAAAGTCTACTGACAGTTTTCCAAATTCCTTGCACCTTCCTCAAAATCCCTCTCAAGCCATCATGAAACATTTGTGGTATTTGAGGTATTTTTCCATGGCACATTTTCAATTGGAATTGTGTTTTGTAAAGTGATTTCTGTGGTTGCCAGTGATAATTATGAATCAGTAAAAATTAGGTTTGGTTCAGCTTGGCCTGTAATGTGAGCACGGCAGGTTTGAACTTTGATGGTCATGTAGCAGCTGAGCTCAGCTGTTGGTGGAACAGATTTGTGAGGAAACACTGCAGGCCTCAGTGTCACTCAGAAAAGCACGTGGAGCCCAGTCTCAGAAGTAAGACTGTGTGAGCTCAGGTAAAGTCACGCTCTTTGCATGGATCGGTTTCTGGTCTACCTGGATCGGCACTTGGTGCTATTTTTACAGATGCACCTACAGTTGGTGTTCAACATTGTTTTAACTGATGAGGAAATGTTACCAAAATGCTCCATTGTGTTTTTGAGTCGCAGAAATGAGTAAAAGGCTATTTGGAGAGAATTGGGGTGCACCAGTGACATCACAAATGTTAAACATATAAAATGAGTTGACAGACTGTAGAATGGATGTAGTGATTTTGATCAGGCTAACATTTAGTATAGCCTCGTATTGCCATTCAAACATGACATATAAAAGATGAGAACCAAAAAATAGATATTCCTCCATGTTTGAGTTGGTGTAGTTAGTTCCATACTAAATAATCATATTTTCATTAACTACATGTTCTCTTTCAGGTGAGTGTTCATATATTCATTTTGGCCTTGTAGAGGACTATTTTTTTCACATTGTCATAAATATCCAAACAATTTTCCTGAAATTTCTGTAACACATCAAGACATCTTGCCAGTTTGTATTTATGCATTGCATTGTAAATGTTGTTTTTATTAATCTACTGCCAATTTTTATAATTAATTGATTGTTTGAACATATGAAGTGAAGATTTTCTGTTTTTCTCTTTAAAGACCCTCAAAATCAGCAGTTTTAATTCTACCTTGTGATCACCGTGTAACAAACCTCTAAACCTCTCTCCTTGTTTCTCTCTCCTCTGTGTCTGTCTCCGTCTGCCCCACCAACTCTCTGTGGATAGACAAACTTCTAGACAGTGGAGCAGCCCAGTCGTCACTCTCCGTTCTCCTGATTTGTTTTTGTCATCTGGTTTCTCTGAGGTTGAGGACATCCCGGCCTGTTGGACTGACCGCCAAATTGTGCGCTGTTGTAAGGACTGCTGATGCATCGTTTAAGGACTTGTGCGGCACGGTTGCGACCGCTAACCGCTTCTCAGGCGGCTCAGACTGTTTGCCAGCAGCGGATAACCACAGTTGCCGCCACTAGTGGCACAAGGACGTTTCGGCCAATAAGGTGTTATACAGCACCAGTGGCTTCTGAGCCATTCCTGAATGGAACAAGCTCCAACTATGTGGAGGAGATGTACTACGCCTGGCTGGAAAACCCAAAGAGCGTACACAAGGTAAAGAGAAAAAGGGCCCCCACTGGCTGGAGGGCAACAATGCATGGCTTAGTAAAGAATTGTCACAAACATCTGTTCACGTGGATTGCTGAGTATTCCCACAGGAGGTTAGATAGATGGATGGATGGCTAGATGGCTAGATAGATAGATAGATAGATAGATAGATAGATAGATAGATGGATGGATACATACATACATACATACATACATACATACATACATACATACATGCATACTTTATTAATCCCCAAGGGGAAATTTTTTCGTCACAGCAGCAATTAAAGATCAGGATCAAAACAGAAATCCAGATTAAAAACAGAATCAAGATCAAATTTTTTCGTCACAGCAGCAGTTAAAGATCAGGATCAAAACAGAAATCCAGATTAAAAACAGAATCAAGATCAAACACAGTTCAACAATAAACGGTAGTAATATCCTCAATATGAGAATATAAAAGGACGCAACTGTACCAGAATGTACATTGTGTCTAGAAGTGCTATACATAGTACTATAATTGGAATATGAAATTTACCATCTATATGTTACAGAACTAACATTTTGCAGTAAGTTTATACAAGCAACATACAGAGGGTAGGCAATGATCACCTGTTCCACAGAGATGAGCTGTTATACAGACTTTTGGTGAACAGAAGGAATGATTTCCTGAACTGTTCTTTGTGACAGCGCAGTTGTAACAGTCTGTTGAAGAAGGAGCTCTGCTGGCTCCTTAGTGTTTCGTGGAGCAGTTGGGAGGGATTGTCCATGATGGAGTTCAGTGACCTCCCGTCCCTCACTGACTCAAAACGTCTCCAGGCTCTGGCCTACGATGGTCCCGGCCTTAGGGATTAGTTTGTTGATCCTGTTCGGATCTTTGGCACAGATGCTGCTCCCACAGCAGACCACAACACTGTAGAAGGCACTCGCTGCCACAGACTGGTAGAAGATCTCCAGCATCTTGCTGCACACATTGAAAGATCTGAACTTTCTCAGAAAAGAGTCTGCTCATCTCTTTCTTGTACACAGCGTTGGTGTTGGAACTATAGTCCAGTCTGTCGTTCAGCTGAACACCCAAGTACTTGTAATGCTCCACAACTCCAACCTCCCTACCTCCTCCAGAAAAGACATAGTCGCAAGTGTAACCGACCGTTAGCCATGGTGGTTTAGCTGGCAAGAATGATAACAATAGTGGCGGGGTTACACTAGCTAATTTATCCCCATGCCCTGGATTAGTTATATACTAACTTTCTCTACACTTTTATATTGTCAACATTTACAATATTTCAACACTCACCAACCCGAATTCCGTAGAATAGAAATAGACATTTCTGGGAACCAACATCCACCCAAAATCAGTTGAACAAAAACAGTCTGTCTGAAAGTGGTTGGGACAACAAGTATAGTTTTGCCAATACTTTGAGGATCTTTGGCATAAAAATTAACTTTAGGGTACCTTGGTGGCTCATTGATTAAGAGCGCATACCACATAATGCAGTGGTGCTGGTTTGATTCTGGCCTGTGCCCTTTGCTGCATGGCATCCCCTCTCTCTGACTTCTTCTTTCTGTCTGTCTCTCTACTGTAACTATCACAATAATGCAGAAGTGCCAAAAAAATATTTGCAAAGAAAGCAAAGTAACTTAAAACATTCCTCCTTTGTGTGGTGTTGGTTGAAGATGGATAGAACAGTGTGGGTTTCTGTTAGGAATCCACCGATTATCGGTCTGGCCTACAATCGGCATCTTTATTCGTTTTTTCGTAATGTGTATCGGTTTTCCTAATCAGCGGCGGCCAATAAGAAGATAGTCTCCTTTTCTGCAGCCTGTGCTCCTCTGATGCAGCCGACACTGTTTTTGCTCTGACACAACTGCAGCTTAAACAGCATAGCTTTTCGAGAACAAATTTTTAGGGTAAGGTAAAGGTAAGAAAGAAGAGCATAGTCATAAAAGTTCAACTTACTCGGTAGTTGGTAAAATGCCGTACGCTGTAATGTTAGTATATATATTTATAAACATGCCTTCACATACAGCATATGTTGAAATTGCCTTAATTTTGAATAAGATAATCAGTAGTATGTTTTTTGATTGTAGATAGCTGCACAAAGACCTAAAAGAGCACTGAGGGAATATTTCACAGAATCATCACCAAGGAAGGTGGTGTGCAACACATGCCAGTAAAGTGTCAACTAAAAAATTTAAATTGACATGGTGAGTTGGCTAGAGCAATTTATGTTTTAGGGAGTTATTTTAGGAGGTATTGCACAATATGTGTATTTATTTTTAATATTTAGGTTGTTCAAAGTTTACTACGAGCTGTCTATACAGTCCTTTTTTGTGTTTTGGAAGTTATATAAATAACATTTCATTAAAGAGTTCAGATCTTTTAAAAATCTAGTGCCTCCTGGGAACTTCATGCACGACAAAAATGTATTATTCAAATATTAATATAAACATATGTTCACTTAACGGCAGCCTTGGGTTTGTGACGCTGTACATTTTGAGACAAAATTTTTATCATTTATTGGAACTGAATATCAGCTCTAGCTTTCGGTTATCTACCCCCTTCACCTACCAACAATAGGTCAGACCTGCTATCGGACCTGAAAAAAAGATATTGGTTGTTCCCTACTTTCTATAGTCCAAAAGAACACATTTGTGCTCCATCTTCATAGTCCTATTTTGGTTCCATTTGTTGACAGCTACAACAGTTATGGGCCACGTGGCTTAGGTGGTAAGGTGATCACCTAGTGATCAAAGGGTCGAAGGTCCCTGAGCAAGACCCTAACCCCAAATTGCTCCCGACAAGCAAGTGGGCCTTACATGGTTACCTCGGCTGTCGGTGTGTGAATGTGTGAATGTGAGGCAAACATTGTAAAAGCGCTTTGAGTGGTCTACAGACTAGAAAAGGGCTATAGAAATGCAGTCCATTTTATATAGTCCATTTTACAACAGCTCAAGTTGGCAAATACCTAAAGCAGCAATGATAAAAACGGAGCATCACATTTTCCATTACTTTTTTTTTTTTAATAAATCCAAGAATTAAGGACATAGACAATCTATAAAGAGATTGCAAGAACATTATTTACAAAAGCATAACCACAAAAACACGGCAACATAACACAAAGTACTCTCTTATACAATATTCCAAAGAGATAGTTTGTTGAGTTCATTGAAAAAGCAGGAGGATAAAATGAGAAAATAATGGAACCTATGGCAATGTGACTCCTTACACTGCAAGTTATCAAGCATAGCAGTGACAGCTTGGATACAATGTGAGCCCACTGTGAATCCTGTTTGTTTGAACAGAGAGCTGGCAGCGGTGCCGTGTTTCATCTGGAGTCGGCAACATTTAACAGTCAGAGGTTAATTAGTGTTGTTATCAATGGGGAGATGGAGAATAGGCAAGCTTTGACCAGTCTACCGGGGCGTGCACCAATCTAGCAAACGGAGGGCGTAGAGTTCTGAATGAGTTGAGGGGTATGGTTTTCAGTTGGTCACTTAAGGTCAGAGAGGGAGGTGGTTGATAGATTTGCCACGCACAGGCCAATGAGGCAAGCTCTATCTTTGAGATTTAGAATCTTAGAAAGGAAGAGTGTTGTTCTGTGTACTACTGGTTTTAGGAAGGTAGCATACAATATTGACTAAAAAAGGAGAGAGAGAGAGCAAGTAAGGGATACACGACATTTGTAGTGGAATTAACATAATTGTGCCTAAATGAATTAGAATGCATTTTTAAAAGCATAATATCTATTCATTGTGCAAAATAAGAAAAAAACACTTCTACTTGATTATGTAAAACATGCAATATTTATTTTATATAAAAACAAAGGATGATGATGATGCTCTCCCAGGGACATCTGCCACAAACGGGACAAACCTGACTTCCTGAAATAAACATTGATAAATAAAATCCCCGTTCACAGGTAATCTATGCAACGTGCAGCAAATATAAGTCTCTCTCTCTCTCTCTCTCTCTCTCTCTCTCTGTCGTATGTCCTTAGACCTCCAGCTCCGTTGCAGCAAGCCAG
>OMNV01013543.1:13778-27602 GCA_900303265.1 Brotula barbata
GGCCCTGTGTGAAAAAGTGATTGCCCGTCCTTGTTAAAACATAAATTGACAATAATTGAAATGAATAAAAATTGACACCAACTCTGTAAAAACACAAAGGAAAGTTTGGTTTAGTGCGAACTGGCGGCCACGTTGGTAAACGCTGCTCTGTGGAGTCCCACGTTGGTAAACACTGCTCTGTGGGAGGACAACCAAACTCTTTCTTGTTTACTTGGCAGTTTTTTTTGTATATTGCTTTATTTGTGTATTTGTGCCAGCTACTGGACCGGTGAATGGACCAGCACTATCTAGTACTGCCAGAGCTACACTGTCGTATGTCCTTAGACCTCCAGCTCCGTTGCAGCAAGCCAGTCCAATGTGTCATTGTCTAAGTCTATTAAGCCACGGTCACCATTCGGTGGCCTGTATATAGGGCAGCTGGTCATCACATGCTCCAGAGTCTGTGATCGGTCTCCGCATTTGCAGTGGGCACTGTCTGAGAGACCCCACTTCTGCATTGCTGCACCGAAACGTCCCACGCCTGTCCTCAGGCGATTGAGGGTTGTCCACTCCCTACGGGGGAGGTGCTGGCCAGGAAACGGAGCTACACTATCAGCTGTCATTAGAATGTTTTTCATCATTGAGGTGACAGTGAAAGGTGACAGTAAAATGAGACAAAAACACACATTTTACCCAATTCATTGGTCTTTGTTTCTAAATAATAGTGTGCGAGAGTTCTAAATTATTCAGTGATATCATTTCAACATTGTCCATTCTTATCCCTCGTCTAATCAACATCTTTCTATTTGCTCAGATTATGAAAACGACCAAAGTAACTTTACGTGACTTTGTCATCTTACAATCTGCCTACTTTCAGCATAAATATAGAGCAAGCATGAAAAGATTGATGTCTTTTGCTAAAGTGTTCTTACTGATGTGTTTTAAAAAAAATAGACAGCTGCAAATAAATTATTTCTGAGCAACTAACTGGTTTCTCTCCTGTCAGTGTTTCATATTACTCACAGCTGCTATTCTGACTGTTTTGGGGGTTTTTTTTACCATAAACAAACTGTGCTTGATAATGTTGGAGAAACCATAAAGTAAGCAAGATGTTGAAAGTATACAACCCATAAAGTCCCAACGCCTCCCTTCAGGCCTCACAAAAAAGCCACAAATGGGCACTACCCAACTGCTGCTGGAGGACAAGTCAGAGGAGTTGTGGAGGGAGGAGCACATCACGGCCGTGTCCAACCACAGCGACTTCACGTCCCATTCAAAAAAAAGAGGGAACCACATTTTTACAAAATGATGAGGGAAAAAAAAGCATGTGCGTTCTACTTTGAATACGTGGACACAGATGGAACACACACCTTCACACACGTAGGTACAGGATTTTTTAGTGTTGTGTATATGCTTCTAATATGCGTCAGTTAAGTGTGCGTGTGCACGAATGACACTCGTTTTCCGAGTTTCCTTCTTGCAAAATTGCAACTTTACAATTCCAGAGAATCTTGTTCCATAACCACCTGCGATGGTTCAATTAGTGGTGATATTTACCACAAACTGAGCAAATAAATGGATTTCCCTGCATTTCCCGTTTACAGCCACATGATTAAGACACGCTGAGCAAATAAATGACTGAATGGGTTCTCATGTGCTTCTTCAAATTTCCACTATGAGTGAACTTTTTACCACACACTGAACAATTAAAGGGCTTCTCCCCTGTGTGGGTTCTCATGTGCTCCTTCAGATTTCCATTCTGAGAGAAGCTTTTCCGACACACTGAACAATTATAGACCTTCTCTCCTGTGTGAATGGTCATGTGGTTATTCAGATTTCGACTCTGAGAGAAGTTTTTACCACAAACGGAACAATTATAGGGTTTCTCTCCTGTGTGGATTCTCATGTGGACCTTCAGATTTCCATTCCGAGGAAACTTTTTCCCACAAACGGAACAACTAAAGGGCTTCTCACCTGTGTGGATTCTCATGTGGTACTTGAGATATCCCGTCTGAGAGAAGCTTTTACCACAAACGGAACACTTAAAGGGCTTCTCTTCAGTGTGGATTCTCATGTGGTTCTTCAGGGTTCCATTCTGAGAGAAGTTTCTACCACAAACAGAACAACTAAAGGGCTTCTCTCCTGTGTGGATTTTCATGTGCTTCTTCACTATAGAATTTGAAGTAAAGCTTTTACCACACACCGAACAACTAAAGGGTTTCTCTCCAGTGTGGATTATGGCGTGCCTTTTCAATTTAGAATTTGAAATAAAGCTTTTACCACAATCTGGACAACTGAAGGGCCTCTCTCCTGTGTGGATTTTCATGTGCTTCCTCACTTGAGAACTTGTAGTAAAGTTTTTACCACACACTGTACAACTAGGCACCCTCTGTCCTGTCTGCTTTCTCATGTGCCTCTTCAATTTACAATTTGTAATCAGCTTTTTACCAGAGACAAAACCATTGATCAGCTTCTCTCCTTTGTGAATTCTCAGGACTTTTTTCAAATGTGCATTTCGAACAGATTTTTTTGAATTTGGGTGACTTGACTGGTGCTCTCCTGTGTCGATACGGATACGTTTCTTCATGTTTCCCGTAATGAAAGATTTCTTGTCAGGAATACTCCTCACAGTATTAACACAAACTTCCTCTTTTTTCTGAGAGTTTAAACCTTTTAGAGGCTCTACGGTCTCCGTCCTGCCATCAACATTGTATTCAGTCTGACTTCTAGAAGAGTCTGACGGCTCTGTATTTATATGTTCATTGGACATGCTGTGTGAGGGCTTTGCCTCTGTGTCCTCATCAGTCTGACTTTGATGAAGGTGTGAGGACTGCACTTTGGCCTCATCCTCTTCACTCTTCACAGGAACTAGAGTGAGAGTGAACTTGGTGATATCCTCCAGACCGTGAAGCTGCTCTCCTTCCTGACCGATCCAGAGGTTCTCCTGTTCCTCTTTAATATGTGGGGTCTCTGTCTCCTCCTGGTCCAGACTGAGGCTCCACTCCTCTTTCACCAACACCTGCTGGACGTCTGCAGGAAATAAAACAAAAACACAGAATGGGAAATATGAATTTAGCGTCACCTTTAAGGTGTGTAACATTTGCCAAATGTCATTTCTAGGTGTCGAATCGTGGTTATTAGGTCAGTTTTGGTTTTTACGCCTTAAAAGTAGGGTTGGTACTGTGCAGATCTATTGTATTATTGTAGGCATAATTTGTTATATTTGTAGAAATCACCATAACATCCTGGCAATAATCCATGGATCAATGCTCCGGTTTTTTTTTGTAATCCGGTAATCCTGACATGAACCCATCCAATCCTTTCATTCAGACCAAATGAAATGATCGGTTGGTCCATCTGTCTCTTGTCTACGTAGTTATCTGTGTGTGCACGTTCTGCCCGGCCTCTCATTGCACAACAACGTCAGGATCTCAGATAATTTAGCTCCACAATCATTTTCCCTAATACGCCGTCATATGAATGAGACACTAAATAGTTGTCACCGGATACGGCTGTGATGCGCTCGTCTCCATGACTCTCTGGACTCATCCTCCAGCGGTAGTCAGGTAGTGCGCATTTATGTGTTTTGGGTCATGGCCTTAAAGGGAGGCCTGGGGGAGAGGGGGGGGGTTTTGTATTCTTTCAAAATCTTACTTACGGCCTTGATGCTCCAACATTACAGACACCAGCATTAAATCTTTTTTTTAAAAAAAACATGGAAACAGTTTACTCACTCATGTTGCCGATAGGTTTGATTTTTTTTCTTCTTTCTTTTTTTTAAATCTAAAAATCACGGTCAATGCATAGAGACTGGACTGGACAGCCAACATGGACCCTCTACAGAGGAAGGGTCAGGGACGGCTCTATTTCCTGAGGAGGGTCAGTACACTTGTACACGTAGAGTACACGTGGTACACTTGTACTACACACTTTTTATATCTTCCCCCTGTTTACTGGGCAACTTGTGAAAGATGTCAGATTTGCCCTGGTGGTGGCTGTTGTTCAGATTGTCTCAGGGAGAGCATCATCCAAGCCTGTTTAAGCAGGAAGTAGGCTTTGTTTGAAAGAAAATTTGTAAAATAATATGTCATGTTTTACTTAGTGATTCAATATTTTTCTTATCTTGCACTTTAAACAAATATTACATTCATTTTGAAAAGCGTCATAGTGTATATCTTCATCTGCTGTTGTGCCATCACCAGTGGACAGAATATTTTGAATGCCATGAAAAAAATAAGACGAACCTTGATGTTCTCGGTAATTAGGGAGTAAAAAAGTGCATTTATTGGAAAAGGTATTGATTATCGGCCAAATGAGCTGCAATGTTGAGCATCCCTAGTATGTAAGCACGCATCTATCTGTATACTCTATCTATAAAACTGCAAACAACATTTTTAAGATTATCACTTAACCAAAGGCCAAGACGATGCAAAACTTACCTGGATCCGAGTCTTCAGGTGATCCTGCTGCTCCTCGCTCCTCTCCGTCTGATTCTGCCTTCATCTGTTTTGTTGTACTGCTTGATGAAGGCTCTGCCTCTGCGTCCTCATCGGTCTGACTTTGATGAAGCTGCAAGGGTGGCAATTTTGCATCATCGTCTTCACTCTTCACAGGAACTCGAGTGAGAGTGAACTTGGTGATATCGGCCTCCTCCAGACCGTGAAGCTGCTCTCCTTCCTGACTGATCCAGAGGTTCTCCTGCTCCTCTTTAATATGTGGGGTCTCCTTCTCCTCCTGGTCCAGACTGAGGCTCCACTCCTGTTTCACCAACACCTGCTGGACGTCTGCAGGAAATAATGGAACAGAAAAAACACAGTATGGAATATAAGACTTCAGGGTTACCTTTTAGGTGTGGTGTTATGGTTCTCAGTCTGTGTGCCCAGCAAACATGTGTGGTGCTGTTCAAAGATGGTCACGTGGGTCATCTTATGTAAATTCTTGATTAAAAGTCAACAAGGAGGCAGTATCACATTAATTAAAGCCCAATGTACAGAAAGCAGAGGAAATCTGGATTGGAACCGTCCCGAAACGAATGTGGACCAGCCCTAATTTCAAATCTTTTTCTACATCATCATAATTAAAATCAGTATGATATATGACAATACACTGCATATGGAATATGATGCAGATGCTGAAGTCTCTGGATGTTGTAGGAGTGTCTTAATGTCACAGGGACGAGGGGACAGTACCCCTGGACTGGGAGACCAGGGTGGTGGATCCCATTTTCAAGAATGAGGACCGGAGGATTCAGGAAAACATAAACTCTCTGACTTGTTTCTGGAGATTTCACAATGCAGCAAGTTAGAATAAAATAAACTTTAAAGACTTTTAAAAGATGGATTTAAGACTTTTTAAGATTAAAAATGCCCTCAACACTTTGTGAGGATTCACACAAACACAACAAAATTCTACTCTGATTCCAGCATTTTATACAGTTGTTTGAAAAACGTAGCTCCGGTGTAAAACCGAGTTTATTTCCAGGGTTGAAGTGAAATGAAAGCTAAAGTGAACAAACCTGCTCTGTGTAATCGAACTTCAGGGTTGAGGACATGGAACAGAGTTTGGGGAAGTTCTCCGTTCTCCCGTAGGGACCGGGAGATTTCTTCTTCTAAATCTGTTAGCGTCCATTTCAAACAGCCCGAGTGTCTCTTCTTCCACATTTGGACACCACCGGGGACACTTTGTCCCCACAAAAACACTGTTTGTTGTCTTTCTGTCCCTCTGGTCTGACGTTCTGTTTCTCTGTCGACGTAATCCAAGCTAAGCTATCATCGGTAGCACTTAGCTTAGCTTCAGTAGCACTTATCTTAACTTAACGAGGCGCGAAACAAACGGTAGCGTCCATTCTCCAATATTTAGACGACCTTTAGAGTTTCCCAGACCCGCAGACTGTCGGTGTATTTCATCCTAATAAATCAATAAATCAATAAACTCAAAATATAAAATAATGCAAAACGCTCTAATTCTTCTTCTTCTTCTTCTTCTTTCTGATAGACTGAACGCTGTACAGCAAAATGCCGCCCCAGTGGTCAGGGGGAGCACTGCATCACTCTCCTCATTTGTATTGGCTCTTTTTATTCTTTAAAAAGTCTTAAGTCCATCTTTTAAAAGTCGCACAAACGGTGTTGACAGAGAATATAATTTCCATTTACTCATCTCCAATCGCTGCTTTGTGAGACGTCATGAAGGAAGTTAGAGATTTTGTGATCAAATTCGTTTTTGAGTATGAACGCCGCACAGACCGGATTGGTGGAACCAACGGCAGTTATTTGAGTTTGCAGGGGAAGCGTTTCCGGTAGAGTGCGATCGAGGTTGTTGTTCACATTTATCAGACGCTTTTATCCAACCGACGTAAATATGAGAATTTCCACAACACAAGCAGGGATCTATTCAATAGAACAACAACAGGAAGAGCCACAGAGCTCCGGTTCTGGTCCAAGGTTCGTGGCAGTGCATGGAGGCGGAGCCTGGAGGGATGAGGTAGAGAGATGCAGGGGTTATTTGTACTTTTTCATGTGGTGAGAAGGTGTTCCTAAAGAGCTGAGCCTTGAGCCTTTTCCTTTAGATACAGAGGGTCGAGCCGTGAGATTATACTTGTACTTGTACTTTCTTTTAATATACAATGTCCCGTACCATAAATGAAAAAAATTGAGGGTTTAACAGTTTTATTGTTTCGAAGCTGTTGTTTTCCATGTTTGTTTGAAATGATTTAAGATAAACGACCTACTGAACCTACACTGACCCAATGACCACGATCCCACGCTTAAACCTGACGCTTTCCGACCGTTCCACTCCTTAAAGGTAACCCTGAATTCACATTTCCTGCAGACATTCAGCGGGTGTTGGTGAAGCAGGAGTGGAGCCCCAGTCTGGACCAGGAGGAGACAGAGTCAGGGATCAGTCAGGGAGGAGCGCTGCAAACCTTGCAGCTTCATCAAAGTCAGACTGATGAGAACACAGAGGCAGAGCCTTCATCCCGCATTCCCGAGGAGGTTTATGGAGAGGACTGCACGAGACCAGGGTCACCCAACACATTTCCAGGTAGTCATTTACAACCAGCTAGCTACACAGTGGTGATGGCTGGAAGGAGACAACGGAGCCTCAGTCAGCTTTAAATTCTGCATGAGAGAGACCCTTTACTTGTTCAGTTTGTGGCAAATAGTTCACTCATGGATGGAAAGCTCAAAGAACAGGCGAGTATCCACATTGTAGAGAACCTCTCCAGTTTCTAGTAAAAACTACATCAAATGAGGACTCACCCGGGCACTTAGTCGCTCAGTTTGTAGTCAACGTCACTGCAAAAGAAAGTGTAAAGAAACAGTGGAGAGAAACCAGTCCATTGTTTACTCTGTGGGAAGGTCATTCAGAATAACACGGCAAAAGACGGCGCAAGGATCACAGTAGAGAAACCATTTAGTTGCATCTCTGAGCTGCAGATTTATTCGTGTATTTTTTTACACACGTACGGAAACTTTTGCGATAGTCCACCCCGTTAAAAAGAACGCGTGAACGGCTTTTGCCGCGGTGATGGTTCGCTGATGCTGCTGTTGAAGTCTTGGAGGTCCATAACTACACCAAGGTTTCTGGCTCAATTATAGACTACGGTCACACACATCCAAGGTGATTACAGGTGCAATCGTTCACATTGATTTCTCATTTATTTGCTTTATCTTTGCTCAGTTGTCATCAACTCTGGCACTTCCAGTATTTGTAACAAGATGATCGCGTTGTGTGAAGTTACTTGTGTCTGCCTAATTATGGCAAGAGATTAACCTGAGCAACGGAAGACCCATGATGTTGACAAGATGATGCCTAAGATGGAACATTGTTGAAATGATATCTCTGGATGTTTAGATTTCTCTCACACGTTATTATTTAGAACAAGGACCGATTCATCCGCTAAATTCAAACAATCCACCTACATCGGCGTATAAACAGAAACTCATCCCACTAGTGTAACTTTTATCTATCTAAAATCGCTTGCAATGCAAAGAATCGATTATTAAGCTGTTGATACCGGATCTGTAAAAATCAGCTAAAGAAGATATACCGGAGTGATTTCATTATAAGATGCCCCATTTTTCAAGACTAACTTCTGGAAAAAGACTTACCACTTGGATTCAATGACACTTATAGGCTTTTTACCCGTGAAACTATTATTGAACTTCCAGTTCTCTTATGAGCGTAGTACTTCACCAGGTTCACTGATGAGCTCCCTGTGTGTGTGTGTGTGTGTGTGTGTGTGTGTGTGTGTGTCTGTGGTAAAGATCCTGTTCATTTGTTATTCATTAGTACTTCAGTGTCAGACTTTCTATTGCGTTTTACTCTCATGGTTGCGCCGTTTCTGACCTCTTCTCCATTTCAGGGCTCCACGTACACACACGCACACAGACGTACACACACACACACACAGCTAGGCAGAGCTGCGAGGTTACATGATTAATCAGAATTAATTTAAAGGTAAAAAATAAAATAAATGAATCGATCATTAACATCAATCTGTGGAATATAGCCAAAATGTAGTCACAGCACTGTTGTCCCTCGGGGTGGGTGGGACGAACCAGTAGAGGTTGGTCTGATGGTACATTCTTCATTACACTGCAAGGCGCTCAGGTTCTTGTCGACCCAATCTCAGGATCTGTGATTTCTTTTATTTGGTTATTAACAACACAACAAACAAAAACCAACACGAGTTCCCGGTTCATTTCTTAAATGCGACTGAAGTTTCATCATTATTTCTAAAATGACATATTCTGGAATTGGAATATACTGATTGCTAAAGGTTAATCATCATTAAAACATACTCATCAGCAATTATATACTTCATGAAGCGTTTCGAAGGCTCGATCCCCAAGATCCAAACACACTTGGAAGATCCCCCCCCTCCCCCAGCTAAATCCATGATTGTCACGAAGCTCCTTAATACCCCTCGCCGTGTCATGGACCGTGTCGCACCAGAAATGGAAGAACAGCATTCAGTACCAATGATCTTGCATGTGCCCCTCTGAGAAGCTAACCGAGGATCCAGAGCCATCCAGTTCTGTAAGGTCCCACCCTCCTGGAACTCTTTCCGCTCTGCCAATGCTGCCCTAACTCGAAGCATTAAGATGTTTCTCAACAACATTCGATGAGGATTGGAGCACATGCTGGGTGACATACTGTCCATACCGGACCAAGGAAGAAAGATGCTACCTATTTGTTTGTTTGTTGTTTGGAGATGTCAATTTTGAGAAGGAGATCAATTCTAGTCCTCAGGGCTTTGGGGTTTGTGCTGTCGCAAGGGAGTGAGGGACAGTGGCGGCCCGTGACATATGATATGATGATACGATATGACTTCCAGATCGTGTATTGCCCTCGAAGGCAAGATGCGGGGTAAGATGTGCTGACCGATGGGGGTCAGAGGAGGTGACTGTGGAGCAAACTTTTCAGGAGAGCCGCAATGTTCTATCAAGCCACATCAGACAGTTTTATGTCAGGAGACCAGTGCATCTGGTCTCTGATTTTCCCCCCTTTGTTCAGCAGGATGATCACATGGCTTTTGTAAGGTATGTAAATGTAACATTGTTTCTAAAGGACCCCAGCCACGGTGCTGACCACTGTGCCACTACACCACCCAAGAAAAAGAGCGACAGATGACCCTCCAGTAGACGACGTTGAACCTATGAAAGTTGTTTTCACACGTTCCTCCTAGGAGACGTCGCCAGGAAGTTATGTTTTAACTTGTGCTCAGTTGTCCCAAGTATCAATTTGTGCCAAATTTGACAAACATTTGTAAAATGTGGCAGGATACAAGTGAAAGCAGAACGATCAGAATGCTGCTGTAGAAAAGAGGAAGTTATGATCGCTCCGTTTTAAGGTTAGGTCATTCGAACGCTGGATTATGTCAGTATCACCAGGCACAGAACAGTGACGACCAATGAAGCGAAAGGCTTTGTCAACGCTGATTTAATACTACCAAGTAGGTGGAATGAATTTCATATTGCGTGAACGTCTGGAAATTGAACTTTCATTTGAATGACAAGCACCTGAAAAGATCAAATACCTTGTTTCATATACCTGAAGAAAAACTAGTGAGGGGAAAAATAAAAACAATACAGTACATCTTTAACAGTCAATGATGTGTATCAGTAGAGTATATTCTGAGTTTGTCCTGGCCCCTGATCCAGAGGCACTGTCATTTAGCACAAACTGGGACGTTTCTTCGTCTGTAAATGCACAGAAAAGATTGGTGTAGCACCAGCTAGCAAGCACTAATCTGCAATATAACTACTAGTGCTTCTTTTTCTTTACTGGCCGTTGGTTTGTGTGTTATTTATTTGTGGCTGCTACCGGACTGGCGAACGGATCGGGAATGTGGCACGGTCAGGACTATGACATCGCCTGTTATCAATGATTTTCGTGTCCTTTTCCTTGAAAATAAAGTGACATCACAGCAAAATAAGACATTTCACAGCTACAAAAAGACAAATTTTACACAATACATTGTTATTTAACATTCTTAGGCCTTGTCCAGTCAACATCTACATCCTTCCACTTACTCAGATTATGAAAAAATGCGATATATATCTTACCATAATAGGCAGACACAAGTAACTTTACTTACCGTTGCCATGTGACAAAGCTGGATGAAACCTGACTACAATTGAACAAATATAAAACAAATAAATTAAAAATAAGTCAGGATGATGCTCACCATGAGTCTGCGTGACTAAAGATACAACTTAAGCCCTAAACCATGGTGTAGACATGGAATCAGAGAGTGTTTAAGTGTCCTTACAGGTCTGTGTACAACAAAAAGACAGCTGGAGCTAAATGATTTTTGAACAACTAAACGTTTTCTTTCTTGTTTTTCCTCACATTGTTTTTAGGACTGCTATTCTAACAAGCATTTAACCACAAACTCAACAATTACATGGTTTCTCTCCTGTTTGGATCATCATGTGTTTCTTTAAGTCCCCATTTGTAGTGATGTGGTTACCAAACACTGAGCAACTACACGCCTGTGTGGGTTCTCATGTGATTCTTCAAAGTACAATTCAGAGTAAAGTTTTTACCACAAACTGAACAACTAAACGGCTTCTCTCCAGTGTGAATTCTCATGTGGTCCTTCACATTTCCATTCTGCGTAAAGTTTTTACCACAAACTGAACAACTGAACAGTTTCTGTCCCGTGTGGATTCTCATGTGCCTGTTCAATGTACAATTTGATGTGAGGTTTTTACCACAAACTGTACAACTAAAGGGTTTCTCTTGTATGTGGTTTCTCGTGTGGATTCTCATGTGTCTCTGTAGAACTCCATTTAAAATGAACATTTTACCACAAACTGAACAACCAAATCGCTTCTCTCCAGTGTGGATTCTCATGTGGTTCTTCAGATCTCCATTCTGAGAGAAGTTTTTACCACAAACTGAACAACTAAATGGCTTCTCTCCCGTGTGACTTCTCGTGTGCCGTTTCAATTTGTAACCTGAGGTAAAGTTTTTACCACAAACTGAACAATTGAATGATTTCTCTTGAGTATGGATTCTGACGTGTTTCTTAAGAGCTCCGTTTGAAGTGCACGTTTTACCACAAACTGAACAACTAAACTGCTTCTCTCCAGTGTGGATTCTCATGTGGTTCTTCAGATATCCATTCTTGGTGAAGTTTTTACCACAAAGTAAGCAACTGAACGGCTTCTCCCCTGAATGGATTTTCAAGTGCCTCTTCAATTTAGAATGTGAAAGGAAGGTTTTACCACAAAGCGAACAGCTGCAAGGATTCTCTTCTGCGTGGAGTCTCATGTGGTCCTTCAGATTTCCTTTCTTGTTGAAGGTTTTGCCACAAATTGAGCAACTAAAGGGTTTCTCTCCTGTGTGGATTATCATGTGATTCTTCAAAATAGAATTTAAACTAAAGCTTTTACCACAAACTGAACAACCGAAGGGCTTCTCTCCTTTGTGCATTCTCATGTATTTCTTCAGATGTGCATTTCCAACAGACCAGCTAAAAGATTTCTTGTCAGTATTACACCTCGTGCTATTTACACAAACGTCGTAATTTTTCTGAGAGTGAAAACCTGACTGAGGTTCCCTGGTCCCCTTCCAGCCATCAACAATGCCTTCAGTCTCAGTTTCGGAGGAGTCTGAAGGCTTACCATTACAAGCTGGTTGTAGATGACTAACTGGAAATGTGTCAGGTGATCTTGGTCCTCTGCAGTCCTCTCCATCAGCTTCTGTTTTTATTTGTTCGGCGGAGATGCTGGACGAAGTCTCTGCTGTCTCTGCGTTCTCATCAGTTTGACCATGATGACAATGGGAGGACTGCACTTTGGGTTCACCGTCTTCGCTCTTCACGGGAGCTAGAGTGAAAGTGAACTTGGTGATATCAGCCTTCTCTAGACCGTGAAGCTGCTCTCCCTCTCGACTGATCCAGAGGTTCTCCTGTTCCTCTTTAATATGTGGGGTCTCTGTCTCCTCCTGGTCCAGACTTGGGCTCCACTCCTGCTTCAAAAACAGCTGCTGGACGTCTTCAGTAAAGACTGAAACACACAAGCGTACAACGTAAGCAATTCGGTTCTATATTCATCAAGCTTGTAAGGACATAACTGTTGAGAACCATCGCAATAATTGAGGGCTCACTGGTCCTGGGTTATGTTAGTTCAGTATAGTCATTTCAAACAAACCTTAATTTTCCAAACAGATACAACATTTAATTAGATTGGGCTTTATATACGCTGCCCGGTCAAAAGTCGTTACCTGGATTTAACACAGTTTATGGATTTAACAGTTTGATCGAGCAGCAAGTTATTTAACCCTAACCGATGGAGTGAGGAGCTTCTCGTATCTTCAACAACCACGTCAGGAGATGTATCTTGTCATTGTGAAAAAGATGTTACTCTGTTTCAGAAGGGTCAAATTATTGGCCTGCATCAAGCAAAGGAAACCACTAAGGAGATTGCTGATTGCTGAAACTGCTAAAATTGGGTTAAGAACCGTCCGAGGCGTTATTAAAACCTGGAGGGACCGTGGTGGACCATCATCTTCGAGGAGGAAATGTGGTCGGGAAAAAAATCGCTTCAAATTTGGTGAAATCAAATTGTAAAAAAATCGACAGTAGAACTCGCGGCTACGTTTGATGGTGAAAGTAAGAACATTTCCACACGCAGTGCACGGACAACTCAAAGGGGGTCGGGACTAAACAGCTGTGTAGCCTTAAGAAAACCACTTATCAGTGAGGCTAATCGGGGAAGAAAGGGCTTCAATTTGTTAGGGAGCATAAAGATTGGATCGTCTCCAGTAGCCGTGGAAAAAGGTCATGTGGTCTGATGAGTCCAGACCGACCCTGGTCCAGAGAGACGGGTGCATCAGGGTAAGAAGAGAGGCGGACGAAGTGGTGCACCCGTCACGTCTAGTGCCGACCGTACAGGCCTGTGGGGGCAGTGTTATGATCCGGGGTTGTTTCAGGCGCTCAGGTCAAGGGTCGGCAACCGTACGAGGTCAGCTGACCCCCTGAATGCACCGAATGACCAGGTTTTTCCAGAAAAAGGATTTTTTTCTTCCACGATGGCACGGACATATCCCACGATGACAATGTCAGGATTGTGAAGGAGTTCAGGGAGCGTGAGACCACCACAGAGCCCAGACCTTGACCCCGTTGAGAATCTTTAGGATGTGCTGGAGTAGACTTCGAGCAGCGTCAATACAAGAAAGGCAAGAAAAAGAAATGAACGCAACTCTGGGCAGACGGAACTGTTGTGATGTTCCATAAGCTGAAGGAAACGATGCCACGGCGAGTCAAAGCTAACGGCGGTCCGACCAAAGACCAGAGTGTGACTTTTCTTTTGGTCTTGCTAGCACCATTCT
>OMNV01013555.1:0-10125 GCA_900303265.1 Brotula barbata
GAAAATGAGGTTGAAATAAGACTGAAACAAGACCAAATAAGAGGCTGAAATAAGGATGATAATGAGTCTTAAACATGGCTGAAATAAGTCTAAAAATGAGGCTGAAATATGGCTAGAATTAGGATGAAAATGAGTCTTAAACATGCTGAATTATGGCTGAAACATGGCTGAAATAAGTCTAAAAACGAGGCTGAAATGTGCCTGAAAATGAGACTGAAATGAGGCTGCAATAAGCATGAAATATGGCTGAAAATGGGTCTTAAACATGGCTGAAACATGGCTGAAATATGGCTGAAATGAGGCTGAAACATGACTGAAATAAGACCAAACAAGAGGCTGAAATAAAGATGAAACTGACTCTTAAACATGGCTGAAATATGGCTGAAAAAAGTCTTAAAATGAGGCTGAAATGAGCATGAAATATGGCTGAAATAAGACCAAGTAAGAGGCTGAAATAAGGATGAAACTGAGTCTTAAACATGCCTGAAACATGGCTGAAATAAGTCTAGAAACGAGGCTGAAATGTGCCTGAAAATGAGACTGAAATGAGGCTGCAATAAGCATGAAATATGGCTGAAAATGGGTCTTAAACATGGCTGAAACATGGCTGAAATATGGCTGAAATGAGGCTGAAACATGACTGAAATAAGACCAAACAAGAGGCTGAAATAAAGATGAAACTGACTATTAAACATGGCTGAAATATGGCTGAAACATGGCTGAAATAAGTCTTAAAATGAGGCTAAGATATGGCTTGAATGAGGCTGCAATGAGCATGAAATATGGCTGAAAATGGGTCTTAAACATGGCTGAAACATGGCTGAAATGAGGTTGAAACATGACTGAAATAAGACCAAATAAGAGGCTGAAATAAAGATGAAACTGACTCTTAAACATGGCTGAAATATGGCTGAAAAAAGTCTTAAAATGAGGCTGCAATGAGCATGAAATATGGCTGAAATAAGACCAAGTAAGAGGCTGAAATTAGGCTGAAAATGAGTCTTAAACATGGATGAAACAGGGCTAAAATAAGTCTAAAAATGAGGCTGGAATATGGCTGAAATGAGGTTGAAATAAGACTGAAATGAAGTTGAAATAAGTCTAAAAATGAGTCTTAAACATGGCTGAAATATGGCTGAAACATGGCTGAAATAAGTCTAAAAATGAGGCTGAAATATGGCTGAAATTGAGGCTGAAATTAGGCTGAAATTAGGCTGAAAATGAGTCATAAACATGGATGAAACAGGGCTAAAATGAGTCTAAAAATGAGGCTGGAATATGGCTGAAATGAGGTTGAAATAAGACTGAAATGAAGTTGAAATAAGGATGAAAATTAGTCTTAAACATGACTGAAACATGGCTGAAATATGGCTGATACGTGGCTGGAATAAGTCTACAAACGAGGCTGAAATATGGCTGAAAATGAGGCTGAAATGAGACTGAAATAAGAACAAATAAGAGGTTGAAATAAGGCTGAAAATGAGTCTTAAACATGGCTGAAACATGGCTGAAAATGAGGCTGAAATGAGGCTGCAATTAGCATGAAATATGGCTGAAATTAGGCTGACAATGAGTCTTAAACATGGCTGAAACATGGCTGAAACATGGCTGAAATAAGTCCAAAAATGAGGCTGAAATATGGCTGAAATAAGACCAAATAAGAGGGTGAAATAATACTGAAATAAGACCAAATAAGAGGCTGAAATAAGGATGATAATGAGCCTTAAACATGGCTGAAATATGGCTGAAACATGGCTGAAATAAGTCAAAAAATGAGCCTGAAATATGGCTGAAAATGAGGTTGAAATAAGACTGAAACAAGACCAAATAAGAGGCTGAAATAAGGATGAAACTGACTCTTAAACATGGCTGAAATAAGGCTGAAACATGGCTGAAATAAGTCTTAAAATGAGGCTAAGATATGGCTTGAATGAGGCTGCAATGAGCATGAAATATGGCTGAAATAAGGCTAAAAATGAGTCTTAACATGGCTGAAATATGGCTGGAATAAGTCTAAAAATGAGGCTGAAATGAGGCTGCAATAAGAAAAAAATATGGCTGAAATTAGGCTGCAAATGAATCTTAAACATGGCTGAAACATGGTTGAAATATGGCTGAAATAAGTCTAAAAATTAGGCTGAAATATGGCTGAAATATGTCTAAAAATGAGGCTGAAATGAGGCTGCAATAAGACAAAAATATGGCTGAAATAAGGCTGAAAATGAGTCTTAAACATGGCTGAAATATGGCTGAAACATGGCTGAAATAAGTCTAAAAATGAGGCTGAAACATGGCTAAAATAAGCCTAAAAATGAGGCTGAAATATGGCTGAAATATGTCTAAAAATGAGGCTGAAATGAGGCTGCAATAAGACAAAAATATGGCTGAAATAAGGCTGAAAATGAGTCTTAAATAAGTCTAAAAATTAGGCTGAAATATGGCTGAAACATCGCTGAAATATGTCTAAAAATGAGGCTGAAATGAGGCTGCAATAAGACAAAAATATGGCTGAAATAAGGCTGAAAATGAGTCTTAAACATGGCTGAAATATGGCTGAAAATGAGTCTGAAATAAGTCTAAAAATTAGGCTGAAATATGGCTGAAACATGGCTGAAATATGTCTAAAAATGAGGCTGAAATGAGGCTGCAATAAGAAAAAAATATGGCTGAAATAAGGCTGAAAATGAGTCTTAAACATGGCTGAAATATGGCTGAAACATGGCTGAAATAAGTCTAAAAATGAGGCTGAAACATGGCTAAAATAAGTCTAAAATTGAGGCTGAAATATGGCTGAAATAAGTCTAAAATGAGGCTGAAATCAGGCTGCAATAAGACAGAAATATGGCTGAAATAAGGCTGAAAATGAGTCTTAAACATGGCTGAAACATGGTTGAAATATGGCTGAAACATGGCTGAAATAAGACCTAATAAGAGGCTGAAATAAGACTGAAATGAGGCTGAAATAAGACTGAAATAAGACCAAATAAGAGGCTGAAATAAGGATGAAACTGAGTCTTAAACATGGCTGAAAATGAGGTTGAAATGCGGCTGAAATAAGACTGAAATGAAGCTGAAATAAGATTGAAACAAGACCAACTAATTTCTAGATTCTTAGACTTCCTCAAAGAATAAAAATAAAATTAGACACAAAGAAAAAAATTAATGTTAATATAATAAAAAAATTACATGTTCTTAAAGTACTAAATATTCAAAATCATTAGACTTTTCTAGAATTTCAATTCATTTCATCGAAAAATTCTCTATAAAAATGGCACACAACTTTTAAAAAATGCTTGATGTTGAAAATAAATGATTTTTTCATTGTATAATTTTTTTTGGAATACTTTTTTAAATATTTCTCTTTGAGATATTTTTCATTGTAGAATTGAAAAAAAACTACTATAAAGATTTTTCGAAAAAAATTTGCAATATTATTTAAGGACTACGTTTCTTTTAAGATTTCTCATTCAGATTTTTTTCTTTGTAGAATTTAAAAAATTACTATTTTTTTAAGATTTCTCTTCAAGATTTTTTTTAATGTAGAATTAGCATTTTAGCATTTAAATTTATTTCCTAAAAAATTTTTCTCAAAAAAAGGAGTCAATTTCTAAAAAATGCTTGATGTTGAAAAAACTACAATATTTTTGATTTTTTCATTGTCAAATTTTTTAAATAAAATTCTTTTTTAACGATTTCTCGTCAAGATTTTTTTCATTGTAGAAAATATTTTTTAAAGAATACTTTTCTTTTAATATATTTGCAAACAAAATTTCAACGTTAATCGTATTTTTCTTGATTCTTTTACTTAAACAAAATATTTAAAAAAAATTAGAAAAAATTTTGGGGAAAAAATGCATCAGACATTAAAATACTTAATATTTAAAATCTTAAGACTTTTCTAGAATTTGAATTCATTTCTTCCAAAAACTTTTCTGGAAAATAATTGGACACAGCTTTTAAAGAATGTTTGATGTTGAAAATCAATTACAATATTCTAGATTATTTTTCATTGTGGATTCTGTTTTTAAATACATTTTTAAGATTTCTCTTAACAAAATCTCACCCTTAATAGATCAGTTTTTTTCTAGATAATTTTACTTCAACAAAGTATAAAAATTAGAATTAGATAAAATTTGCAAAAAATATATACCTAGTTAAAATACTAAATATTTGAAATAATAAGACTTTCAGAATTTTGTTTAATTTCATCCAAAAACCTTTCTGGAATGAAATGGGGGACAACTTCTAAAAATTGCTTGATTACATTACAATTATTCTATTTTTTTTAAATATTTTTTAAAGATTTCTCTTTGTGATTGTTTTCATTGTAAAATTTAAAAAAAACATTTTTTTTAATTTCTCAGATTTTTCTTATCGAAGAAAAATTTTTATGAAAACTTTTTAAGATCACTCTTTCATCTCTTTCATTGTAGAAAATATTTTTTTAAAGAATACTTTTCTTTTAAGATTTCTCTTTAATATTGTCTTAAAAGAAATACAATTTTATAAATCTCAACCTTAAAAGCTCTTTTTTCCATTTTATTTCCACAAAGTATGAAAATAGAATTAGACACAATTTTGAAGAAAAAAAATGTATACGATGTTAAAATAATCAAAATCAAAATCATTAGACTTCTAGAATTTTAATTCATTTCATCCAAAAACCTTTGTAGAAAAAATGGTACAACTTTTTAAAAATGCTTGATGTTGAAAATCAATTACAATTTTCAAAAAATTTTCATTGTAGAAAATATTGATCAGGATATATTTCAGATCTTCCTGCACACATATTTAGTTGAAAAAAAGGGGAAAAGATAGAATCAGCCACATTTTTGATTTATTTATCAAGTACTTTCTACCACATTGGTCACTAGATACTTAAATCAGGTTTATCAGACTCAGGAATTTTCCAAGATTGTTTTAATAGAAAAGGTACAGAAGAAATGGTTAGTATTGACCAACAAATTTCCAGAAGGCTAACAATCTTTTCATTTTTTTCATTTTGAATATAAGAACTTTCTAGAATCAAATGGAAAATCAGAGACCTTTTAATATGCATTTCATTTTGTTTTTCCATCACAAATTTAAAAATAGCTTACTTGGGGGAGTTGGAAATTTTCTAGAAGCAAAAAAACAACCTGGTAGAAATGTCTTGATTGTTTCATTATATACTATTCTGTACACATTTAGAAAAAATATGACAAGAAAATGTTTCAACATCCGCCTGTAAATGAGTTGTGATAGCAAAGGACCACTGAATTATTATCTATATATAAACTATAGAAAATACAATCCCGAATTAATCAAGTTGTGTTCTTCAAATGTTTTTCCAGAATTGAAATACACTTCAATCTTAAATTTTCAAGAAAAAAAGAGATTTTTGTTTTTCTTCTACAAATATCCAAAAGTATCTGTTAAAAAAAGATACTCAAAAAACAATCTCTTGCAATTGAAGCCATGAATAGTAAACCAATTTAAACACTTTTATGGTAAAGCACTGAAACGAACAAAAAAAGGAACAGAATAAAAGAAGTAAAAAAAAACTACAAACATTTAGAAAATTACACAATTGATGAAATAGAGATTGAAGTAAAGTCTGTTGTGGGAAAATGAAAGAGGCTTTTGATAATGTGATAAAATAGTCTTTATTCCACAGAAACATTCAAGGACAGAAAGAAAGAAGAAATTAAAACAGCTTATGGTGATATTTGTCATACACATAAAGCAAAAAAAAAGACTATGTACATCTGAGAATGGATGCCTGAGTGTCATCTGAAAAAATCTGAATCTGAAAACCAACAGGATCCATCTGCTCTCACATACTGCAAAGGAACACACAAAGTCTGAAAATGTGAGAAAAAAAAACCAGACAATCAATAGTCCTATAAAAAGAAAATTTCAAAAACAGGTGAAAAACTCTTCAATACTGCTCACTGCCCACATGAAATATTTTCATGGATGGTTTGCAAATTAGAAAAAAAGATGTGTGCACTTTCTTGAGTCTAAAGTCTTTTAATTTACTTTTTTTGAAAGTGGCCTATTTTATTTTTCTAAAAATCTAGGGTGTGAAATTATTCTGCTTGGGATAATCTGCGCTTCCAAGATTTTTGATGCTAAAAAAATGATCTATTCCAACAAATTCACCAACAACAAGCAGAGCCTAAAAAAGTATATTTGCTTATCTGAGTTTTCACTGAAAAATTGTGCTTACGAGCGCAAAATCTCTGATCATTTATACTCAATTTATGTAAAACTCTGTACAACATTTATTTCTACTGCGATGGAGTATTAGGGCCACCGATGGAAAAAACAAAACAAAAAAAAAAACTTTTAGAATAAAGTCAAAAATGTACATGAACAGTTGTAAAATTACTCTCACAATTATTATTGTGACGTTTCACTGTTTTCTTTGCAATTTAGTTTTTTCTCTCAGAATATTAAAATTTTATGTATAAAAATACAATTTAAACTCCCAAAGACTAAACTTTTGTTGTTGTTTTTCAGCAGTGGCCCAAATACTGCGTTGTACTTCTACTACAGAGGACATGGACAAATAGTAAAAGTGCTGCCAATAAAAACATTTAAAAGTGAAACGACTTGACATAGTTTGAGTGAAGATTCTTCAAGTGTGGAAGAAAGATTTGACTGATCTTTGGTTCAACTGACTGCAGAAATCTTCGTGAAAGTGAGAGCCTCGATTTTACGTAAAGAAAGTTGGATGGACAATTATTCAGTAAAAACATTTTCCATAATACAGCAATAGAGCTTCATATAACTGGGGGAGATACACAAATAAACAATGATGGGAAGTTTTCCAGACATGGATTATCCCAAGTCAAAAACATTCATTTCAATGGGAATCTCATTTCAGTCTCTTGCTTTGTATGAAATCTGGGAGTCTACAGCGGAACGCTTGTTCATTCCATTTATTTGTATGGTAGATGGGAAGGAACATCTTCTAATGATTGACTGAATTTGTTTGAGTCGTATCTTTTCTGACCTCCCATTCAATAAAAAAGTTTTTCTTTTTGCCCGTTTTGGGTGGTTGGTTCGTCTCTCACTGGAATTACTCGGACATTTAGGAACTTTTTTTTTTTTTTCATAAAACTTAGTGCAGCTTGGCGCTCTACTAATACAATGAAAACAACTTTTACATTTTGGCCAAAAAATTTTTGAACCAATAACCAAAATTATTTTTTCCCCTTGGATTCGTCACGTCTGAATCCGTCTACACCTCATCTGTTCCTATAAATTTGTCAATTGCCACCAAATTTTACATGTGGAACATCTGTACCAAAAAGCTGAATCTGAGTTTTTTGATATTCTTCACTGCGTGGGCGTGGCTCATTCTTCAAAGATCTTCAGTCATATCTCATGAATCAATCCACTGTAATCTAATTTAGGAATTTGTCTGCATAATCCGAGGACTGAGGTGCCTTTGCGGAGGTATGAGAACTGACTGAATAACCAATTAGAGCCCTTTGTAGCAATTTTTATACAATATAAAATCGTATAAAACTGCGGCGTTCCAAATGAAGAGCAGACCGGGTTAAAACATGCCTGTGAATGGATCCCAGAGAATATACAGCCTCTCCTGTCTACATATACACATCACTTACCGTAACGTACATGAACTGCATCTTATAAAGAGTGATATACAATAATATACAAAACAAAGCTTCAACTGGATCATGCATAATATGTCAAACTAGCTTGAGAGAACATACAGTTGTCAAACTAGAAACAAAGTTTGACTGGATGCACCTTGTGTATCGGATACAAACTACACACAGAGAGACAATTTGTCAGTTCGTCGGATCGGCGAAACCAAACCGAGAGAAATAAAGAAAAACTTTCCAAGTTTGTGCATTGATTCTGGCATTTACTCAACGTCGAACGGGATTCACTGTCGAATATATCAGCGAGAACAATTTACTAGACAGGAAGACAAATTTCAGAGCTTGACTGTGATCTATTTTCTATCCTGTAAACAACAAATGCGGCTTTAGAAACGGTCAAAATGCTTGTTTGTTTATTGTTTACAGGCAAATTAGAAACGTCAAGATTTTAACAAGATAAAATATAACAATGTTTGATTGTACAAACTTCTAGGGGTTTCTTCAGGTTGAAAAAGTTGTTTTAAAAAGTCTAGAAAAGGTCTTTTATTTCTGGAAAATGATTCTACAAATCTATATTTTGTTGTCATGTCTAGTAAATGATTTTTTTTAGCAGTTTCCCCACTTTATGGACCGTTTAATTACTAGCGTCACCGTTTAACCGCTTAAGCCCGGAGAGAAACATACAAACTTCACTTCAAAATAAAAGTTTCAGTAAACTTTAAGATCATACACCGAGGAGAATCATACACATCTGAATTTAATGATCTGGGAAAGGTCAAAAGCAACGTTTTTAACAATAAAGACCATTTTGGACATTCTCAATGGGAGAGAAATCTTCAATTTTAGCAAGACTTTTATTTTGAAGTATCATCCTTTCGCTCTGACATCCCATCCCATGAGCACATTTGTTGCTCTGATGAGTCGCATATAAAATCAAATTTTGTTTAGTTTTTTTTTTTTCTGAAAACCGTCAGTAAAAACTCTGGAACATTCTAAACTCATCCTAACCAAAAACTTGACTGAAAACCAAAAAAAAAACATTTCCATTACAAAAAAAGAGATACCTTCAGGTCTTCAGTTCCTGGGTTCTGGTCTTTACTCCAAGGAACCTGGAAGTCCTCTTGATCGTTCCATTTTTATTTTCTTCTACTTGTTCCCTCAAAAATGCAACCAAAAATTCTCCTCGGGCTTAAGTGGTTCATAACGTCGGCGTAAAGGAGGCGGGCTGAGTCGCAGAGTGACATCCTGTCACACCAAAGTTGACTTAATAAAAGGTTTAAACTAACTTTAACGCTGTCAAAGTGGCCGGTGTCATACAAACACACATAAAATCAGAGAGGATTTCTATGATTCGGATAGAAAACGGTGCCGACATCAATCATTTGCTGCCTATTTTTTTGTAACGATGCTGATCTGGAAACATTTCATCTGCTCAAAATCAGGAAATATTCATACGTGACCCTTTGTAGACTGACGTTGGAGATTCTTTGAGAATCTTTCAGGACAATTGAAAACACGGAAGCCGATAGAAGACGTGCGAAATCATAATTTTTTTTTCAGTTTTCAAGAAGTTTCCTCAGAGGATCCTCAGAAAACCGATGACGCTGATTCAGCAGAAAGTGCAACCAACGACCAAAGCAGCACGTAGGAGTAAAATGACACAATGACCGAGCAGCTGAATCACTTTAAAACACGAAAACGACGTCCGAATCTTGAGAAAAGAATATAAAATCTAAAACAGAACGATGCTGCTCGTCCTCTGTCTGTCGTGGTTCATCACGTCTACACCAAAGTAACCGAGTGTCTGCTTCCATGATGCTGGTGCTCTGTGAAAGGCCAAGATCTCACTCCGGTCTGTGTGTCTCGCTTGAGAAGGATACACACACGTTCCAAAAAAAAAAGGATGGGTGATAGACGGAGGTATAAACCAAACAAGAAAAGAAAAGAAGAGAAAAGAAAAGAAACATAACATCACGCGTCATCGTCATACATGAAATAAACTGTCTATGTAACCCCGCCCACCCTCTGTAACGGGCTACTTCCTGTCCCCTTAGCTGAAACCATAATGCCCATGGTTGCTGCTTTGGCTTCACACACACACACACACACAAACACACACACACACACAAACACGCACACACACACAAACACGCACACACGCACGCACATGCACACACACACACACACCGACGCACACACACAGACGCACACGCATCGCATAATGCATCAAGTTGTGTCAAGCTGGGTAAGTGGCAATAAATAAGTGTCATAAGTTGTCATTTTAAAGCAGGAATTTGAAGGCGTCTCCTGTGCTCCATCTCCTCATCAACAACAGCTTTGGACAACCGATCCATCCACCTCCCTTCAAACTGGAACACACACACAAACGTGCAAAAATACACACAAACCTGAAGTCGCATTTACACCTTGCACGCAGCGCTCATGGTGTGTAAACAGCAAGTACACTCACGCCCATTTGTGCGCCCGTGGGCGTGTAGGCCTTAAA
>OMNV01013557.1:0-37280 GCA_900303265.1 Brotula barbata
AGAACGAGAGAGAGGGAGAACGAGCGAGACACAACGAATGAGAGGGAGAACGAGCGAGAGACAACGAGCGAGAGAGGGACAACGAGCGAGAGAGAGAACGAGAGAGAGAGAGACAACGAGCGAGAGGGAGAACGAGAGAGAGGGAGAACGAGCGAGAGAGGGACAAAGAGAGGGAACGAGAGGGAGCAGGGGAGAGAGAGAGCAAGAACGAGCGAGAGAAGGAGAGACAACAAGCGAGAGAGAGAACGAGAACGAGAGAGACAACGAGCGAGAGGGAGAACGAGCGAGAGAGAGACAACGAGCGAGAGGGGGAGAGACAACGAGCGAGCGAGAGGGAGGGAGAGCGAGCGAGAGGGAGGGAGAGCGAGCGAGAGAGAACGTGAAAGAGAGCAAGAGAAAGTGAGAGAGAACGAGAGAGAGAGAGAGAGAGAGAGAGAGAGAGAGACCTGCACGATGTCAGCATTGGCAGTCCAAGTACAAATTCTGCAACTAGTTTCTTGCATGCTGTTACTAACTGGCAGCTTAATGCTGCTTAACGCCTCCCTCAGACATTATGCCACGACGTCGTCTGAAAGAAGCCGATAACGAATGACTGCATTAATAACAAGGTGTTTTCATTATTAGTACTTAGAAAATGAAAAAGAAAATTGTGTAAAAGAAAGCTTGATAGCTGTTGACTTAAATCATGCTGACCTGTCATATAATGTATCTGCCTTAAATAAAGTAAAACAGTGGATAACTGGATCACTCCCTCTTTAGATCAATCATCCTGAAACCAGGTGGTGACTAACAGAATAACAGCAAACCCACACAAAGGTGCTCATTACATCGAACAATAGAACACAACAACTGAATTTTTCAGTTGATTTAAAAGGATACTTTAAGATCTTATACATGTGGCTCTTAAGTATAGAGCAGCACTGCAATGGTTATCTTAATATTCCACATGTGTCCAAAGCCTTGATAAATTACTTTGTGTAAATCCAGCTACCAAGAGCTCAAGGAGACAAATTTAAATATTTGTCGGTGGGAAGTTTGGCTGAATTCTGTTTTTACTCCCCGTGAGTGAAAACTGGGGCAGAAAGCTGCACGAGCATTTACAATTCAAATGTGCCTGGACGGATGGAGCACTTGTCAACCAACACACCCATCAGTGATGATGACACACTCCAGACTTAGAAGGTAAAGCCTGAGATAACATTCATCACTGGCTATCTGCAAGGACCATAATTACAATTACAATGTGGGCCATGAGAACAACCAAAAAGGACAGCTAGAGTGGGTGAATTAATGCTGCACTCAACCAATGCAGACGCTCCAATCAAGTGTGTGAAAAGTTCCATTAGCCTCTGACCTCACCTACTGGTCATCACCTCATTGTGAAAATGTTCTTGCCAATTGGATTTACTCGGGCTTTTAAAGCTGAAGAGCTGGAAGCAGGAAGCAAACTACTTTGGATTGAAATGGAACTGGGCCATAATGCTGTCATCAATTTGCTACATGGTCGTAGGCAGAGAGGCAATCCATCATCCAAACGCAACCATTAGGCCACCATTCCTCCACTGATCAATCTACTAATCATCGGCAAAGCAGACAGCTACAACAGGGGAAGCTCCAAGTTCTTTCGGCACACAGTCGGCCCTGGTGAGGAGGACAGAGGCAGGCTGTGCCACAGTGGCCCACATAATGCAGCAGTGTCCCCGAGGGCTGGTACACACAGAGCTGAGAGGAATTGGTGCACTAGAACACTAGATTCACCCCTCCTTCACACATTTTAAATACGCCTACTGTTGTGCTCTACACATTAAATTTGATTACACGTATACATATAGATGAATAGATAGAATCCAAACCAGATGTTTCTGGTGTCTTTGACTAGAACTGTCAAGAAAGATAAATGTCTGTTCCTTGTCAGTCTTCATCCCATTCCCGCTTCCGGAAAGTAGAGCAAACGCATCATTTTCAGATCCTTAATTCTTGACCTGGGTGATCTGTCGAAACTGCTTACAACCCGTCCATATTAAACACACATCTATGACTGATGTAACCTCGAGGCTGCAAGGATTTCATATTTGTGGCATCATACACAATATGCTCTATTCAAGCCAGGACCGGGGACGGTGTTTTGACAGTTGTGAGCTATGGTGAGCTCAATACAATCCCCAGGATGCTCAGTGACAGTTCCGCCTAAGACCGACAATGATTTAGAGCGGGGCTCAAAGATAGCCATTTCAGCAGAAACACCAGTCACATTTCAAATCAGAACGTGCCAAACTGACAACCACTTCCAGCAGCCACTGGCCCACGGGGTAAGGGTTTAACTTCTCACTCGAGCTCTCTTTTCTGAAAGTGCGAGTGTGCACTGTTCTTCTCGTTTATGAATAATTCTGGTAAGATTACAAAAGCATATATCCACCTCACCCCCTCTTCTCTATAATGCCAGGCTGTTCACCCAACCTCTGAGTGAAGGCATTCTGAAATATAAAGAGACTGCTCTCTAAACACCATATTCTAATATTACCACTTGCAAAGTTTCTTGTGTGAACCGCACAATAAGTGAAGATGATGAAGGAAATGTCAAAAAGAAGTTCGGGTGAAAATGCACATCTGTATCAGAATTAACTAGTCAAGAAAGAAAATGATATGGAGAAAAACGGGCAGCACAACACTAAGCAACTGTATCTGATTATTATATTTGATGCATACGAAGTAAATGGAAATTTGGGATGTTTTGGCCACAATAGCACTGCCAGAATGCTACAATTCACTTTGATTTAAGACTTAAGCTTTCATTGATGGGCGAGTACTAAAAGTGTCACACTGAATCAGATGTAAAACTGGACAACTGACCTAGTTTCTTAAATCTTCCCAATCAGAGTGATCGATGAGCTTTAGAGTGAGCGATCAATCTATTTTCCAAATGGAACTAAAATGAAATGAAAGGCTCTGTATATCTGCTGATAAATGTAACTCACAATGTAATTCAAGAGAGCGTGGAGGCTTCCTTTAACCCCCAAGCAGAGTCTTACCTAGGGTGTCTTTGATGTTCTTCACCAGCGAGCCTTTCTTGAGACTGTTCTTGCGCTCCACGTAGTTTGATGGCACGTACCCCGTCTGATGGGAAGCATTTCGGACACGCCACCAAGACTTTGAGTCGTCCAGGAGGAACAGACGCTCATTTTTACGAATGTCAAGTTCCTGGTCCTGCTGGGCCGTGTAGTCCCACTTGGCTACAACAATCACCTCCTCTGTCATCTTTCATGGAGTCTCCCTGTGGAGCAGAGGGGACAAGGGTGAGCTAAACGGGAACACAACTAACAAACCCCCACGCAGATTTAAACAACAGCTTCAGTGTGAAAGTCAGGCAGAGGCAATTTGTAATTCAGCGAAAATGCACAAACAAAAATTAATCTCAAAAGACAAAAGGACCAAAGGTTCATGATGTAGCTGCGAACAATAGCACGCGGTGCCAAAATGACAGCTGTGTAGGCCAAACAACATTAAGTAGCATTAGAAAAATGTGAATGGGCACTACTGGATCAATGCTGGGTTCCTTAGCACTGCCATTCCTTTCACCTTCATATAGGTTAGCTGAAAGTGAGTGAAGCAATTCAGGCATGCACTAGAAGACACTCGGGGAATGCATACCTCCGCCAAGGCCGAACCATCCCGCCATTGGGAGACCTACTTGGGTTATTTTGTTTTGTGTTGATCAAAATGTATTCAATAGTTTTAGATCTAGTATAGTTTTTAGTAACAGATCTAAAAACACAGCACCAATAGCTCCATGAAGGCTTTTTACCATTTCAACATGCAAAGGTTTCCTAAAGGTAGTACTTGTAAAATGCAAAATTTAGCATGAGAAGTACTTCTGAAGAGGCTTCTTCTAGTCTGGAGAGCAGAAATAAACACTCAATCAAACCAGCGTACTGTATGTGCTCATTTTCTGAGCCCACACACAGACGTGGAGCCATGCAAAGCTGTGCCCATTAGTTTTGGAGTCAGACAGTGAGCGATTACATGCTCTATTTCTCCAGACCTTAGGTGAGGTGATGTGATATAGGTTTATTGAACCGTCTTAACCACTGTGTCTACATGAAGCATTACATGGAGTGTCTGTATGTGGGAGAACCCCATGCAGTACATTGAAAATGTATCTGTGTAAAATATGATTATCTTGTCAGGTAATGGGGAACTTAACTATGTGTTGGTTTATTCTTGTCCCGTTGAATGGTTTCATATGACAGAAGGATTCTCCTGGTATGAAAAGCATGTGAACAATCCTGTTTATGTTGAGAGCTGCCAAGGTGACTGTTTACAGATGGAAACAAGACCATCAAAGAAAGGACGTAATAACAGAGCACATGAGTGACTATCTGAACAAAACAGAGACACAAAATGAAAAGTTCACTGTGAAACTTCTGATAAATGTGTTCTGGCAATTGTCATACAAAATAGTTTTTTACAGCCAATCTGATGCTATGCTGTCAGTAACTGCTGCTCAATTATGTTACGTACACCTGCTACACCTTTCAAGTGCCTAAATTAGTATTTAAAAATAACCACGCATACTGCAGAAACCTGCATGCCTTCATATATCATTTTAACTGTACTGTACAACCATTACGTCAGGTTAAGTCATTTATGAATAATGTATAATATGCAAAGTAATATAACCCACTGTGTTTCAGGCTTAACCCCTGCTGAGTGAAACAGTTTACTGCCAGAGGGTTAGAAAACAGTGCTTTTAACTGTGTGTGTGTGTATGTATGCAGGCCACAATAGTTCTCCTTTTCCATAGACTAATATGCAGAAACAGCAACCGGCCCACATGTAAGATGAAAGAGGATTGTCAATTCCCTCACATACATTGTCATTTACACTTTATTTTTTAATGAGAGGGCAGAGCTCAGATAAAGCGGGGCCACAAAAGAGAATTATGAGTCACGAAATGGGAGGCTGCACAAATGAGATCACATAAAAGATTCCATGACTGGTGGAAAGATTGATTTCTTCTGTGTAGACAGCTTTTTTTATGAAATGCAAATGGAAGTGCTCTAATGCACTCTAACCAAAGATATTCAATTCCACTTCAATTAGACCAGAACCACAGAGACGGCACAACCACTAGTGATTAAACTCTTACAGTCACAAACAACACCAGGGTTGTGTCACACGATGAGATCGTCTCATAACTGCCCTATCTCTACAGCGAACAGCAAAAATCAAGTTTAACAGCTTGTAAAAAGTTGGTTCCACTTGTGAATGTGCCCCTGCTTGTCGTCACTAAAGCTGTCAAACCGGATTTCTTCACACGTCAGGACAGGGACAGAACAGGAGGAGAGACTGAAGAAGGAGTTGTGCAACATAGCATAACTTCATTTAAATATGTAGTCAAATTGGACATGTCCGTTTCACTGAAGCCAGAATGGCAGCAGAGGGAACAAGAAGCAGCTGTGATTCATTCACAGAGATCATGCAAAATAGAAAAGGAAGGGCAGATTTATGATATGGAACAGTGACAACTCTTCCAGGAGAAAGAAGGTACATGCGTGTGTACCTTGGCCTCTATCTACCTCTGGCTAGAACTGCTGGATTACAACAGGGCCAGGGCATTTTCCTTTTTTACTCCTCTTACTCTTGGTGTGGACAGATGGATAAGCAAACCTGATGAAACCTGTTGGGGAAATTTATTGTTTGCCGTAAGCTGTTTAATTCTTGCTGTATTAGAGAAATTTAAATATGGAGCAGCCCTGAAGCCCATGGGGGAGGGGGATACTCTGTTGATTGTGTTTTACCTATTCGTGCTGACACAGGGAGCTCCTGGACAGAGATGTTGGATCTTACAGAGATTCACTTGTCTTCTGTGCGATCGATGTGAATCACCAGACCTGAACCCCGGTCTTCCAGTTAAAAATAAAACTCTTGTCGCTTGCCCAAAAATCCCTTGGCCAGATTTCTTTGTACAGGTGTCACCTTGTAAATTGTCATTCTGACGCTCTCAAAGCTTGAATACACTGCTTTCGCTCACCTGTGAGGATTTCGCCGTCTCCTTGACAACCTTGCTCATTAGGCAGAGTGATGGCAATGACACCCTAAATTACACCTAGCTTGCTCTTTGGGCAATCTTCACCAAATGCTAAGGCAGCAGATATGGCATGGCTCCTTCAGTTGCTGACTCACTGTTATTTTGACATGCAGAATTATGTGATGGCTTGAGGCTAACACAGCAATTAAACTATTAAACTTAAGTCTCTGATTTAAGTATTTGTGCTTGCATCAACTGCGGGCAGTGTTAGCATGAGAACTCATTTAATCAGCACCATTGATTTGTTTTCCACAATATGGTTAGCAGACAGTAATTGACTAAGCTAAGTGAAAAAAGAATGTGCCTCCAGATGTACACAACTGAAAACAAACAGATCTGGGAACAAGCAGGTTTAAAAAGGAGAAAAGCCTGAGCGCTCATTCTCCTGCTGACCCTACGTTCCTCTGCTGAGTGTGCTGCTGAGCTGGGCTTTACCAGCGCTTCACAACACCATTGACTGAGGGGGGAGCTCAGAGGCTCTTTCAAAACCACACAAAGAGAAAGGGGAAAGTAAAAGAGGATTATATATATTTTAAAAAAGGGGGGGAGGGAGGCGTTAAAAAAAAAAAAAAAAAAGGTCTGGCAAAGTGTGTTGTGTTTGGCATTCAGGTCAAAGCTAACCAATGGGAGAACATTTCCACCTCCCCCTCCAGCCCAGGCTGTTTGCAGTGGTTGGAAGGAGGACTGCTGTACTCCCTATTGGCATTTATCTGTCTGAAATGTGAAGAGGAAACTCAACACACTGAAACGTGAGGAAGGAGGCCTGGTCTAGAGCCACTGGGACAAAGCTCCGTCTAACAGAGAACTGACAGACCTGTTACGCTTTGGCTGTAACGGTTTTCTGAATGCAGGTCGAAGGCAAAACCAGATTGTCATAGTCAGTGTTCCACATGCTTCTGTGGTCACAAGTTTTCACTCACAAAAGAACTTAAGACAGACAAAAAGGTAAATGCTCTAAATGTATCTCTATTTTCATCCTATCCTATCGTATATTATTACTGCATACAGAGAAATCCTCACATCTGCAGTGGGAACAGCTGCTTCAGTGATGTCAGCTTCAGGTCCAAACGCGCCTATATGTGCGGTGATAGAAATGTGGAATTCCCTTCTTTCTTTAAGATGACCTGACTTTCTCCATACCCTCTTTCCAAGCCATTTTTCACGTGTCACTTTCATTTTGTCCTATTTTAGACTCTAGCCCTCCTCTCTTTCAAATTGAACATTGTTGAATGAGTCTCCATGACAACAATCTATGGGTGGTCCTTTTCTCAATGACAGGGTCATCCCCAAAAGAATCCGACTGATCCATCGCTCTTAGAATTCCATATTCGTTTTCAAAAGCTTGCTTTTCATCATCATCATTCATAGAATGAGATAGAAACAACGTGAAGGGGAACCAATTAACAACTACAAGGCAGCACATATTATCTGTGCGTGCAGAGCACTACATTGAAAATAATACGGCAGGTAATGAAAACAGTCCCCACAACTGAGTATAAGCAGTCAAAACTGCAAGATCAGCACCAACACAGCACATTATCACAGCATATAAACCACACCTATCATAACATCCTGCAGACGATGGGCCAAACCACTATTAACCTTCACAACACACTGCACTGGAGCACACACCTATGGTAGCACATCACAGGAAAAATCCACATTACCAATTGTACTGTTTACAGTTTGATCATTCTAATTCAACAATCATATTAATAGCTGCTGCTATATGAAAAATCAAACTTCAATGTATAAAACTTGATGGTAAAGAGAGCATTTTGATCTGAGATGGATTGTGATGGAATTAAATCAATGTGCTTTTATTATTCATTTAAACTTGAGCTTAATCATTGAACAGTTGAGTTCCAGTAAGCTTCTTGACCTTACCATTACATTGTTGTATGGTGAAAGTCAAAGGAAACCAGCCATGGTACTGAGCAGCTGCATATGTAAGCTATTGCTTGTATAAAAGCAAATTGGCTGTAAAATCAATTAAAAGAAATTAATCAAATTAAATTCTGTTAGCTGATGCTGTTACTCTTGCATCTATATATAAACTATAGCCAGGGAAGGGGGGGTCAGAACAAACTCATCATAGATAAACAGATTAATCAACTGAGTGGTCTTGGATGTGATTTGTATTGATCATTATGTGATGTAAATATAGCTAACACAGATTTTCAGTCTGGGATGGGCCTCAGATTTGCGGGATGGTGCGTTTTAAGAATCACTTCCACGAGATGCAAATGAAGAAATACTGTCTCTTTACAGTTCTTTCAGGGTAAACACGAAAACAAACTGTAAAAGGTGCTTCTGAGTGAGGGAACATGGTTGACACAATCTGCCCTTAACAGCATAATGGACATAGCGTTGAGCTTTATGAATAAACCCCACTGTTGTATATCATGGAAACTCATCGTCACCATGCACCTTCTTGCCAGCCTTTACACACTCTCTATCTGATACAGGTCATTACTCTCAAGTGTCACAGATTTCTGTTGTTTTTCATCCCTTTTGGATCCTTTATCCATAAGCTGAGTGGGAAGGCCTGCCTGTATTTGTACATCAGTCTGTGACAGCCCTTCATCCATGTCCCTTGGCATGACACCAAAATCGAGCACTGTAGCACGATGTTGCTTATTTTCTATTCATTGGAGAAGGCAGACAACACCAGGTGAAATATGTTTGTATCTAAGTGACAAACGTAGGTCAATTCCAGGTCAAACAGGTCAAAGACATGGGAAAGTTGCTGAACTATGCTGCACATGGTCATGAATTGGAGCGCTATTACAAGTTTATTTTTTTATAGATTTCATTGCAAGAATGTGTCCGTGAATGTTCTCTGTCAAGGATTTGTGCTGTAGGTCCACATGCTGTGAAAACACAGCGAGAAACTCAAAAGTGGCAGAAACGAGGCAACTACAACACTTATCTGAAGACACGGTGAGGAGAGCAAAGCGTTCCAAAAATGAGACTCACTGATGTACACTTCACCGAGAGCACTGGCAGAAAGCAGACCTGCCCAATCTGTTAATTATAACGAAGCAAGCAATCTCACTGTTTTTGCAGGTTTATCGCAAAGTAATATTAGAGGAAAACTGAATGAATAGGTGTTTCTGTAATCATTGCAGGAGGAAGTATGCATAACTCCATTAGAGCCAAACCTTGAGCTTAATACAAACATACACAGCATTAATGATTGCCTATAATTTGGGAACCAACGAGTGAATATTTTCTTACAGGTGCTCTGATGAATTCTACTTTTGTTGAGCTTTGTTTCTGTTTTTCTTTACGGATTATTAAACAGTTTATTCTTTTCAATTAGTTTGTTTTGCGTAAATTCATATCAATGTTTTTGTGTTGGCGACTTTATTATCAAATGTAAGGATTTGTGAAAATAATAACACAAGTCCTGTGTAAGACGAGCAACTTACGAGTGGGTTCTTGTGCTGACAATGCAAACAAACAGTTACTTTCCGGTCTTCATCTGTCACCTCTCTATCGTTCATCCAGACAAAATGGCCGATGATCACCTGGCAGTCTGTTTCAAACTTCAACCAGCTGTTACTGCCCTGACTATGACAAAGTAGCAGCCTCCACCCAGTACCAAAGGTCAAAGTAGGAATTAAGTCAAGGCAAGATACACATATTCAGTGAACTCTCACTTCATACACCACCAACTGAGAATATACGGTGCAACTATTCCCTTCATAAATGTTTATTCTGCAAGAGGCATACAGTTATGTCCTAACGTGTGTTTGTCAAAGCAAAGTTGTTTGTACAATGCTCGTGACAGACAACCTGAAAAGAAAAGAAAAACAGTCTACACATGAGTTCCTGTTATTTTACTCTGCATGGAAGAAAAATCTCCATGCAACACTTGGCCACTTTCACCAACGATGTTCAACACACAAGGGCTCTTCTGTGAACCAGTCAATGCTGTTATACCTCTGCTCTTGAAATGCCACGGTTTTCAACTCCCATCTATGGATGCAGAGGGAGCAGCGACAGCGACGTCTGTTTACTTTCGAATTGTCTTTGTATTCTCACAAGCCTCCCGGTACTCTCTTAGTTTCAGACAGGCCTGTACTTCACTGAGTCTGCAAATGCACAAGGAACAAGAGCTCACCCATAAAGCACAAACCCTCGCCAAGGCCAAACATTTCTCCCTAACCTGCAATAACACCTGCATTTCTGTTTACATTTGACTTTTGTAATCTGAGTTTTTGACCGTGAAAAACACCCATACTCCCGCGATCTCTGTCTTTAGTTTAGCAATTATTAATGGTAATCAATAATTCGGTAAGTAAAGCACAGAGGTGTAGACGGGACCTTGATCTGTGTATATGAATTCAATAACTGCTCTTCTGTTACCTTGCTTCACTTAAGCTAACTGAATAAATGTACATTTGCTGTTTTAATGTTGAGGATTTGCTCCTCTGTCAATAGCTCTATATATTCTTTAGATCAGCTTCAAAAGATCAGGTCAAATTGTCAACAATTATTATCCACGTATGTACAGGGCCCTTGTTATGTTTATCTGATATATAATTAAGATGTAGTAAAAAAAATACTAAGAATACAATTAACAGTAAAAGGAGGAACAGAGGGACAGAGCATCTTGGGAAAAGCAGAATGGTTAGAGGGAGCTCAAGGGATTCACTCGCAAACATCCACCTCCATGCATGTGATCGTACATATTAACATAAAGTACATCTGTGAATAATTCGAAAGCTGCGGGCAAACACAGACACACTTATTGTGGTTACATGGGAGGCAAACTAAACAACCATTGTTTTGCACATTAATTGCTTGACACACTAGATACTTTATTATGAATATACAGTAGAATCTACTACTTAAAAAATATTAATGATTAATATTGGTATTAAATTGAGGTATACTCATCTACAAATTCCTGTAAGAGGAACTTCCTTGTGAGACTGTGCTCTAAACTTTCTCCGCATCATTTCTTCTCTTCTGTTTAACATAAACCACTGCTGACTGTATCCCAGCTTGAGCTTTATCTTCTCTCTCCACCTTCTGCTTTCATCGGTGGTCTTTCTACTCATCCCTCTGCTGTTGATCTGAATTATTCTCTTTGATCAGGCGCTACCTTAAGCACTCACGAAAGAAGCCAACGTAGCAAGAGCACAGAGAATGACTGGTGCAACACAAAGCAGACCTGTTTATCAACGTTATCCACAAGAATATACGCCTCGTATATGACCTAATCCGTGGACAGATTAATCAGAATTCTGATTGCCATTACAAACTTCTATAAAATTGAAAATAAAGATATGCAATAGATAAAGCAATTATTCCATAAGGAGGTAGGTGTGTGTGTGTGTGTGTGTGTGAGAGAGAGAGTTATGCAGATCTGTCAAAGTTGTTTACAAAACCAGACTTTCCGCAATTTCAGCAACCTAATCATATCATCAGATGCTGCTCAAGACTGAGAAACTTGTGTTAATTTGTCTGTGGTTTGTCAGGGACAGCCCCACAGTGCCTCAAACTCCCACAGTCATCCTGCTGTCTGTGCTTTTTTTCCCCTACACATTTCTCTACAGTCTTAAATGTATGTAGACATCATACAGGACGTGTAAGAGGAAATGTCCATCTTACCCATCTAATTCAGTGCCTCACTACCCTGCATTAGATCGTTGCATACTTGCCCTCTTTGACAAAATCCAAACTTTTAGCATAGGCAAGTTTCTCCAGTTGTCCCAGCTAAAGGTCTAGCATGAGGAATGTTAACACACCTGGATAAATGGTCTCTTCACCAAAGACCTTTAAATCATTTTCATGGCTTTGGTTTGAGTTTTTTCCCCTTTTAGCTGTTAGTGAGACAAGTCAAGATTTGTGATGGTTGAGAGATCTTAGCTTCATTTAAGCAATGTTGACGTCCCTAAACAGCACTCAGTGCCCAGACCAACACAAGTTAATCATTACTTCTATTACTACAACTTCTTACGCTCTGAGCACCACTGTTCCTGCTACATATTACAATGGACTAATTTAATAGGAGTTTGAATTTGCCAGAGACATGTCATTCTGATGGGTGTGCGCACATGCATGTGCGTTAAGAGAGTCTACAGGTCAAATACTACGCCTTGTATGTGTGTGCCATCCTGAAATCCCAAGCGAACCCTGTGGACCTGTACAGATCATTTCATAAATAAAGTAGGCTTTCATACAGATGTAGCTTAATGTGTGTGCGTGAGAGAACGAGAGATTAGAGGTGGCCTATCACATTTCTCCATTCAGCAACTGAATCAACTCCAAAGCTCACAGTACAATGAAGGGTAGAGGAAGAGAGAGGGAGGGAGAGAGAGAGCAAACTTTCTATATACTGTATGACACAGGTATTCAATAACATAATATAGCAAGAAATTGAGCTTGTACAGCACTGTGAAACCTAGACACAAGTCCAAACAGCCACAATGAAATAACATTTTCATTTTACATACCAAAATTCTGACCCTACTACTTCCCCCAATGGCCTTTAGCTTTTTTCTGGCTTACTGGCACAATAGATCAGGTTTGGATAATTTAGACAGAAGCTCCTTTGTGTCAATTCATCTGTTCAAATGCACCTGTGATCACTTATTCTGTCAATTTTAGTATAATTTGTAGTATGTTGTGTTCTCGATCATACTGAATTAAAATATAATTAGAGACGCAATATCAATATACATTTCAAATTCACAAATCTTTCCTTATTAATGTTTCACCATCACAGCATGAACAGCTAGAATGAGCCAGACTGTTGTCCAGATGGTTGCTTTGACTGACTTTGAATTTCCGACAGGCTGCCACATGACTTTTACTCCTTCATGAAGATGCTGCAGATATGAGCTTGAGGAGACATTTTAGATGCTCCTGTTCGAGTAACATTTGATTTTTTAAGGGTCACGACCACCAGGCTACATCAGTAAATGAAACACAATGATCACCAGTACATTCAACCGCATCAACAGAATATTACACCAGACAGCCATGCAATAAATCTCACCATGGGGAAACGTACATCTGTCACCACCAAGACAACATTGCCTCACTGAAGGTGGGCCAATGCCCAGAGCTTAACGTTTGTTCTGGTTTATTCAACACATCCTCTGAAGTTGGAGCAATAGGTCCAAACTTCAAATTTGTCAAATAGAAAATTCTCCATCTTTCTCCCTACTCTGATTGAGAACACAAACATGCCCTCTCATTCTCCATTGTTGCTGCATTCTTTAAATTGCCAAATATCCACTGCGAACTCCTCCTTGCTTTGACTGCAAGTTTCTCTCACTGCTGCCTCTCATAACAGACATCCATCTCTTGACCATTCTGTGCCCCCCCTACCGAATGACATCGAAAGACCTCGCAAGAACTACACTGTGCACTGTGTTTTCGAACGTGTTCATCCAGGGTTCCTGCAGGTTTCAACAAGTTGAATTTGAGACTTTTTAAGACCTTAAGACCACTTTGAATAGAATTTAAGACCTATTCCACAACCATACTGGCAAAAAAGTATGAAGGAAAATTTATTCACATTCAACATAAGAACAAGTACTGAACATAACATTAGACAAGAACTTAATACAGCGAAACACTGCGGCCTCCTCATCTCAACGTCAGCAAGCTAATGAACGTGTTACCTCAATTCACAAAACACAGCCATTATGAATGCAGCTAAATAACAACAACACACAACATAATAACCAAATTCAGGAACGACTGAGATTGAGCAATAGATTGAGCAGTAGAAAATATGTTGACACACTATAGAATTTCTCCTTATCGCTTCAACCTTGTGAGCTCTGACAGATGCTTCAAACATTTGAAAATGCGTGTTCTCCATTAAGTTCGCTGGTGGCCACAAAGTTAGTGATTAATGGTTCCATATTGATTTATTTCCATAGTAATTGTTGGGGGGGTTAATAGGCTATTACTGCGTTGCTTATTTTGCAGCCCAGACATTTCCCCCAAGACATTTAAATGTCTCTAACAGAAAAGTTATTGCAAGTCACAACAAGAAAGGAACTTTCTAATCTAAGAAAATTTTAACACCCATGAAAATCTAATTTAAGACGTTTTTCAGACCCCACAGGAACCCTGTCATCAGCTTGTTCTCCTGTCATTTTGTCTCGCAACATTTGAAGTTGCAATGATGCCTAAAATACAAAATGCATCTGGCGAGTAACCAAAATCATCCACAAGTTCTGCACAGGACATGAGCCAATTGACTGTGAAATCCAATCGTTAATGAATCCCTAGTGATATTACTTCCATTTTGTGACATGCAAAGCATGAGCTAATCCCAATTACAGGGACAGGTCACAAAATCGAGACTGAGAAACATTGCTATTTATTGAGGAAAGCTGGTTAGCTAGGGCTAACACTTGCAAGCACTAACATGTTGATGTTGCATGCAACCTGACTTGATGACTTAAGAAGAAGCTTTGTTTCCTATTTATTTGTTCACGCTGCTCAGTTATTTGTTCTGTAACATCCTCCCAGTGTAATTTCGGTGATGCAATGGAAAGTAGATTTAAGCAGTAACAAGATAAAATCCTTTGTACCGTACATTCTTAAAATGGGACAAGCCAGGTACAAGACACTCATCAAAATTTTAAAAGAGGCCTTCCAGCAGGGGACTCCTCCTCAGCACAGCGACAAAAATGCCATTCCGCCATTACAACCACAACCAGTCTTGCAGACAGCACAGCGGAGAAAATGATAGGAAAATATATGCAATATGTGAGCACAGACCAGGCAGTTCACAGGGCCTCTGCAAACAGTCGTGTCTCAACAGGGGAAGATTCGGATATGTAGCTGCCTCCACTTTGTTGGCTTCTGCAGTGTCTTGTCTTGCTCATTTTGTAATTCTTACAACTTTGTTTTTCATGTTCTGGTTGGAAGCCACAGAGCTGGTGGCATGTTTTCACTCGAACTGAATTCCGTCTTTATCCCTCCCTCTGTGCATGCCGCAGCAACCACAAGCAGCACTATTACTCTCACCTTCTCTTTGCAATGTGGGCACTTCACCTAATCACATCAAATCCTTAATTTATCTTATGGGGGAGACGCACTAATAATTGATTTGTTTACCGATGTGGCACAGAAGGCTGAGCGTGTGTTTTCAATACAGCCAATTACCGAGCACGCCTTTGGTTTACTGTTTATAGGTGACAGAGTGATAATCGGAGAAATTAGCTTCAGACAACCAGTAGACACTTGATCCCCTGTGCCACATAGTTTGAGAAACTTGAATAAATCTCAGATTAGGTTTTTGTAAGATAATACTTCAGAGCTTTATCTTCTCAGACTCCTTTATTTCAATCTGAATGGGGCCTTTCCGTGTTTTCCGTGTCTGTCTGGGTTTCCTTAAAGTGTTACAGTTTCCTCCCACAATCTAAGACATGCCAATAAACTGCAATGGAAACTTAAAAATGCCTGTTGCTGTGATTGTAAGTGTGAATGATTTTATCTGTCTTAGTGTGTTCAGCCCTATGATAAACTGGCAACCTGTTCTGTGGTGCATCCTGCCTCTCATTCAATGAATTGGATTGGCAGGTCCTCACAACACAACCCAGTAAAATGTCAAAGCAAGAGACCAGGGCTTATCTCATTAATATAACAAAGTTTACAGGAAGTGCCTTTCATCCACAGCAAATCTTATGACATGAGGCACATGTCTTGCAAGACTTGTTTGGGGAAAACCCTCAAACTGTTTACCAGCATGCCAAAAGACTGTGGATGAGTGCAAACGTCTGACGGAAGGGTATGTCCCGATCCTCCAAGGGGAACTTAAAAACCTGGATCATTTTGTGAAAGACAGATAGGTAAACCCTTGTGCTCTGCATGAGATAAGAGTGTCTGTCTCCACAGTGCATGTTTGCACATCAACACAGCCAAGAGGGAAACGTCCATTTAATTGAATCAATTAGAGCATGAAGGGCCTGCTGATGTCACCACTGAAAACACAATAAATCAAACCTGCTAGCAATCGTTTAACCCTTTTCACAAGTCAGAGAAACTCCAATGATGTATAAGCTACAGCTTTCACTTTAATTCTGTCATTACAAAACACTTAATCAACTTCATGGGTCAACAGGCAGTGGAAGCTGTTTGGCAGATGATAATATTGCCGTCATTAATATTTTTTTTTATAAACAGAGGAGTCACTAAATGCTCACAATAAGGAAGACAATCAGACATTTTTACGTGCATTCTAAGTGCTTATCCACGTTGTGTGTGAATATGCACTGTCACCTCGGGTTCTGAACCTTTGGCGTCTGTTTACATGCTCAGTCGGGAGAAGTGTTGGGTTTCAACCCTCTCCTCCTTTCACTCCACAGCCTTTCGTACCAATTTTCTGCTTGGTAATACGAACCTTGCTTTACACTGACCCTTGATTACTATTTAATGAGTAGTTCTGAGGATGTTCATGAATTAATGGTACCATTTCTCTGTCAAGGAGGGAGAGAGTGAATATACAATACCCAGAGCTAATCCACTGGAAGAGAACAGGATGCTTTCCAGTCCACCACCCCCGTCTTGTGTCTTGTATGAATTCCTGAATATGAAAATTCAACATCCATAGAGAGCACAAGACAACAATTACACTAAGTGAATGTATGGCTGAGATAAAACAATGCCACCACCAGCTTTTATCACTCGCTGTTTCCTCACTCACTCTCTCGCCTTCCCATCACGATCTACCCGTCAGTGTCCCAGAGAAGGATTAGGCTTGGTGCCCAGTGGTGACACAACAACAGTGGAGCCAACACAATGTTAGTTCAGTTGTTGGGCATGAAATAGGAGAGGGGTGATGAGAGAAATGAAGAATGAGGAGACATGGACAGACAAAATAAGACAACAAAAGAGAATATTCAGGACGCAGCTGAAAACTTGAATTGTTGAAAGGAAATGTGAGAAACTAAAAACGAAATAGTTAAAGAAAAAGGCATAAATTACAGCCAAATGAGACAGTAGGTTTTGTGTGCATAAACAGATTTATGTGGGAAATGGTGGTCGTAATTAAGAAAGCACTGTGTCAAGAAATAACAGAGGACAATAATTCCGATAAAGCTTCATAAATAATACGCACTCACAAGCATACAATGTAGCAACATAGATAGTACAAAGGGGCACATTCATCGTTTAGAAAGTGAAACAGTGTTCAACTGTGCTCTGTTATTTAATGGCAGCACAAATCCTCTTTCTCGTCCCAGATCATGGGGTTACAGAAAGGGGGTTCATTGTCTTTACTGTATGTACTGTGATTTTAATGGCTACCATGCCCCAGATTATAGATGATTAGAGGTGCGATTACAGTGACAATGGCCTTTATCTCGATCCTACCATGGCGCTCTTCATAAATATCATCTTCTGACTGCCCATCTGTGCCTGTGCTTGCTTGTTTCTTAGTAAAATTAGAATTTCCCTGAGAAATGTCAGGCTTTCCACAAAGCCAAAATATCAATTTTTAGAATCAGTCAAGTCTGTTCCTTATATGGTTACTTCCTGGAGGAGAACTGGAATTGTGACTCACAAACCAAGCAATGAACATCAGAGCAACTTCAAAATATATAATCATCAGAGGCTGCCTGTTATTGAGGCGTAAATCTCAAGTCCAGACATAAATGTAAATTTAGCATGTGAAGGCACAAACATGTCAAAAGGCAGAATGTTTCAGAAGACTCAATATCAAATGATGGACTATAAATGTTTTTTATGAAGGCAATTCTCCTGAAATTATTCAAAAGTAATCTAAATCTAAACTGCCAATTAATCTCTTGAATTAAAACATTTCATCACTGTTAAATTCAATATCTATTTTATTGTACTTCCTCACATTGTGAGGATGTATCAGGAGTTTAGTGTGGTATGTGCCACAAAGAAAACATTGAATATTAACAATCCAATATGCAGCAAATAGTGATCATTTGGGTCACGAAATCATTTCTCAAGACATAAGCTTGGTGCAAGTGATAAATTCTTTAAAGCATTATTTTCAGTGACGGAATTCAGTTTGTGATTCCAAGGATATTCAAAAAAAGAGAAGTGAGGCCTTGGTCAAGAGACTGCTTGATTGAGGCAATAATTTGTTTTTCAGTTACGAATGCCAATCGTGTACACAGACTCGCAACAATAAATTACGTAAGCATGAACAAAACTGACTCATTTTGAATGTCACTTATATACTGCACTAAGCCCATACTGGTATAATGAACATATGTTTTAGAATAACCACTGAGGTAAGAGGTGGAGTGAATATATACATACAGTAAACTGTATCCACTTGTACCAGTCTCCTTCAAAGTCCACATTTCAGAATTAAACATATGATAAAGAACCAATGCAGATGCTCCATCCTATATGTTCCTCCAGATGTGGGTGAGAAATGTGGCCTTTGTGTGTGTATGAAGGCATGTATACTTTTTAATTGGGCTATGCCGCTTCCACTCTGCATTTTTTGCAACTGGCAGACCGACCTCATACTGTAATAGATCACAGATCATGTATATTGAGCACAACATGGGACAAAGACTACTGATTCCTGCAATCACATTTTTGCCAAAATGTATTTTTTTAAACACTGCGTCATTTTAAAGTCTGTACATTGAGACCGCAGACATGCAAATAATATTAAGTCCAGTCAAGTTCATTTGTATAGCCAAATTTCACATCCAACAAGAATCTCAAAGAGCTATACATGCAAGCACAAGAAAACTCCAGCACAAGAAAAAAAATCTAAAGATGTAAGGAAAAGAGGGAAGAAATCTTGAGAAGAAATTCAATCTCCTCAAATGGGCAGAAGTGCAATAGGATCATATAAGTGTGAAGAATAAATGACATAGAAGAAATGTGATAGAAGTACATATAATTACTCTGAGCACAAAATTATGGGAAACTAACTGGAAACTAAGAGATTATCTAATGAACTGCTTCTATCAAGGCCAACAGAAGAAGGAGAAGAATAGAACAGACTTCAAAATCTCTACATCCAGGAGAAAAAGCAGTTTTAAGCAGATAGTTTTATAAAAAAAACTGCTTTGTGTTTGATCTCAATTTCAGTGGCTAATATCTGAGTAGATGAATAACTCATTAACAACTTTATTTTGCTCTTAATTCATGTTACAGAAAAACAGTATATCTAGTAATGCTTTGAGTCGTAATATTACAGGCAGTAACTTGTAAATGAATAACAGCTTTGCTTACATGAGACTTACTGTGTGCCAAGATTATGACCTTTTGACAAATACCTACTCCAAGACTTGGCTGTTCCAAGCCGCAGCTTTACTGAATTCTTCTGATAGCTGTGCAAAGTAAAACAATGGGGGTTTTTTTTGTTGTTTTTTTTTTTATCTCAGTCCATCTTTCAGACTTGTGGGAGCTCTGGGTTCTACTCGGCAAACTTATTGAAAACTTTGTAAATGAGCTTCATCAAAGCCAAATATGGAGTCGTATTCCAAAAACTTCCAAAAATAGACAAATAAAAGCCTGCTCATTAAGTCACTGTGAAACAATTACTTAGGATTTAAAATTGTACAATTTAGAATCCCATTATCGTAGATCTGTGATGCAAGAAAAGGAAGTTTCGATTATGAACTTCCTCCCACATACCTGTCATACCTGGGCAAACCTTGGCCTGGAATACTGCTCTAACACAGAAGTATCTGTAATAAAGGTGTGGACTGAAAGTCTAGCTGTTCCATAAACTAAACATAAATTTCTGCTGTGCATAGATTACCTCCAACCATCAACAAAAAACACCACCAAATCACGCACCTCTAAACCTAACATGAAGAAAGCGCAAGAAATTTCAATTTTAGCTCCTGGACCATCGTTTACTAGAAAGGTTAACATTTCCAATATTTGCTTCCACTAGTGACTATTGTGTTCTGGCAATTGTGTTGGACTGTCTCATCTATTGTGTCTGTAACTGACAAGCGTACATACACCATGCACACCTGTAAAGGAAAGTAAGATACCATATTCTTTAACGTCTTAAACTCTGAGGTAACCAAAAATGGGCCCATATTCAACAGGTTGTTTTTTTTTTAAATTTTAATGAAATGCCTAAAGTTATATAAAACCAAATATATCAGGTTGCATTCTGGGGACATTTGATTAAAATAATACCCAAAACATTCAGAATAAAGGGAGGTGTATGGAAATTAACTCTACCATAGCTGAGTAAATGTACCTGTAATTGAAAATGATCAGTTTACTATAACAATAAAAATTATTATCATTTGTATGCTTTTTCAACGTAGGATAGTGAATTACTAATGGGTGGCTGACGTGAAAGGGCTCGTTAAATTTCTCCAAAGTCCTTCAAATAACCTTGAACTGTTGTCTTAAAGAGTACTTAGTTACCAAAGCATTTCCCGATGTTTAGGGAGTTAAAGTGAACAGTCAAACAACACAATGTTCGATACAAAACAGAGATGTCTGTGGATCTGCCGGGTGAATCCTTGCTGCCTGTAATGGTAGGCCTTCAAGAAGTCAAAAAAAGGAAAATGGCAGAGGGCAAAAATAATCTACATAATAATAAAAGTATGACAAACAAAAAAAAACAGAGCATGGAATTTCTTTTTTTTTTCATTTCATTAAAACGTGTCCAAATATTGGGCAGGAATGGATGTAGCACCAAACCTCAGCAGCGGACAAAGACCCAGCGTCACATTAAACGCTGGAAGTGCCAACTTAAATCACTGTTTGTCATTTTAAAAACTTAATAAAACCTTAAAAAGAGCCAGAAATGTAGAGAGAGTTCACTTGATAAAGTGGCCGTTCCAACTGCACCAACTTACACAGTTCATTCGTGGTGACGAGCTTACCTTAGTGTTGACTCCAGTGAGAAAGGGCAAACAGCGACACTTCAACACGCGAAAAATGAAAACACGCCAACAAAACAACAAGAAGCCCGCGTAAATGCGACAAAAGACATAAAATCCACATACGCTTGGTTTCCGCGGTGATTTAAAATACAAACTAAGCACGAACTGCGCGACGTATCCTCACTTGTTTTTCTGTCGCAGGCTGACTCTACCACTACCTCAACCATTAGCATCAAGCTAGCCAGGAAGAGAAGCGTTCCGGTTCCAACTTTCAGAATAAAACGGCTACGACTGTACCGGAGATTAAAATAATAATCATAATAACGAGAAAGTCATTTTAAAATGACATTCAGATGATTATGAACTCAAAAAAATTGTTCCGTTCAGTATTAAAGAATGATTTTTCCCTGAGCTTGAGGTAACCACCAATATCTATTTTACATAGGGAAGATTGAAAACTCAGACGTTTCTAAAGATACAAAAAATAAATCCGGATGCAGTCTGTATAAAATGATGCGCAACACTTTCAGAATAGAGGAAAATCAAATTTGCCATTGCTTAAAATGAATGGTTAATTTGTATTTTTGTTTTGAACTTCTCTATAAATTATGAGATAATTTAAATAAAGCCTTAAGGTGCCTTAAGTGCACTCAGTAAACAATTAATTTACTAGCATATCAAGGTTAAAACGTTTTCCCCAACCTGGACACTGATCGAAATTAACACTCGTGCTACGTTATAGTTTTATTTTGAAGGGAACCACACTCGTTTCGGTGTTAGCCGGTCATCTTCAGCTAACTTAACCGCCGGTGCTGTTGGTGATGTCACTAACGCCGAGGCTATCGCCGGACAACCCCGAGAGGGATCAAAGAACCATCGCCTTTATCGATTATGTTGGGAATATCTGCTTTGTTGAAATTTCAATGAAAAGGCGTTTATCTCTCCCCTTGTTTGCCACCAGGAGGAGAATTTCTAACACGAACTTGAGAGAACCACGTGTTCAGAACACCTGAACAGAACACTTATCATCATCAAAATACTTCAAAGCCGGTTGCCATACTATTCATTAAAAAGTAAGACATAAATTATTCAACAATAGAAACTATAATCTCCGTGTATCCTGGAGCTCCCATCCACTATTATCCAGCACATCTGGTAACCAACACTGGATTCAACTTTATAAACACTGGAGTTTTATTTGACATGCTGGTGAAATACCTACAGTTTGCCAACGTATCAGTTATCAAGAGATTGTATTTATCATGCTTCAGGTTTCACACCAAAGTCATCAGAGTAGATTCTATTAGCAACCAGAACTCACATATCAAGTGCATTCATATCAGCTGCATTCATACTAGGTGCATTCATACCAGGTGCATTCCTATCAAGTGTATTCATATCAGGTGCATTCTGTAGAAATCTGTATAAAATGTACACAATAGGTCCACAGTAAAAGAGAATTATAGGGGTAATCAAAAAATGCTATAATGTTATTGTCAGGGATTTTATGACATTTTTAGCACTAGAAATTATGAGATTTTTAATAGATTTTCTGTGATATACTAAATTATTAATGCCCTACCAATGTGAAAAGGCCCACTATTTATTTTTTACTTTAAATAACCCTTAACTATTTGTCTTAAATTGTACTTATAGCTGACAATAAATACCAGTGATTATTGATCATATAATGTTTTAAACATTAGTCAGTCAAACAGCATTCAAACCAAATGAAACCCTACGTTTGAAAACCGTGAATACGCTGATGTAAAATTAGGACAGTTACCTCATGTCGATTCCAACCACTTCAATGTTTTCCAGTATTTGTACAGGATCATTTTGGCGCTGCAAATGGATTGTCATTCCTTGTTCCACACTGCCCTCACATGTCTATTCTCTGTTCCTACACAGGAAAAGGAGGTAGTGGCTGAGATTTTTGGATGGAGAGGTAAAACACAATTCATTCTTAAAATGTGACATCAGAAATAATAATAATGGGTTATATATGTGAAAAGGTCCATTTGGTGTATCATAAGTCATTCAAAGGCCCAAAATTTGTTGGAAGAAAGGAAACAATCACATAAAAACGGGAAAAACTCTCAGTTATAAAACTTGTTAAATCTATTAAATGTAAACCACAAAAAGTCTTGAGCTACCTTATATCACTGGGAAAAGCAGTCAAAAAGTGATCCTCTACATGGGTTACTCAATATTAATTGGTTACAAATTTTAAAAAAGGGGTCATTAAATTTAGCAGTTCATTCATCATTGTTTAGGCGGTTAATCACGGTTGAGTAACACTTTTCAGCACCTCATTTATAACCAGGATGTGCTCCATTTTAGATCCGTGCCCCTCATATTCTCACCATCCACACTGAATCTCCCCACTGAGTGACCGCGGGGAGTTCTCCGGCTGAGCGGAGCTACAGTTTCATCACTAATGACATGGGTGTTTGTTTTGGGATGAAGGCACCGGTCCTCAAGTCCACCTGACTTCAAGTGACGACGTATGTGATGAAGCAGTGTTTCTCGTGTTATGTTCACTGATCTGCAGCCAACTAGACCAACGAAACAACAAATGATGATATGGATGAAATCATGACAATTCAAAGTATTTGACATTTCAGAGGAAAAAGGAAACTATAACGATAAAACAAAAAGATATAATCTGTCAGTAGAATGACCATAAACGTCATAATGTGTGTTTTTTGAAGTCTTATTATTTTTTGTTATTCTGCTGTCTTGTTGACGTTTTTACTCTCTTGAAGTAGGACCATACTGATCATTACAAATCACATCTTCTGTTGAAAAAGTTGTCTCTCTTTACATGGTTGAATATGGGGCCTCTGACACACCAGTTTGGATCTACTGTATATTCTGGGCAGTGAGTTTGGATACTGGTTGTCAAACAGCCACCATACCAGTTGCTTTTGCCTTTCAGCAGGCTTAGTATGATAAACGTGGGCAGGGACAGGGGGGCCCAGCTGTTGTCCAGATAAGTGGGGTCAGATGAGACTACAGCAGTCTGATCGGACTCATAAATGAGGCAACCAGTTTATAAAGACTAATGGGTTTTAAGAGCAGCCGGGGCTGAAAAGGACGTTTGGACATAATGTAAAATATTGGAATGATTTGATGCAACTGCAAACTAATCAAACATCCCATTGATTATACATGCAACAAATGATAAAACAAGAAGTCTATACAACATATATACAGCAATACAAAGATGAGACTGATCGACTGATTTGTTGGTCACTTGATTGTCAGGATGATTGATGATGATTCTATAGATTTGCTGGTAAAACAGCCCAGAATTATTCAAGAAATCTGACTCGAGAGGACCAGCAAATTGATGTCACGCTTATTCATTTAAGTTAATCACAAAATGTATTACCAGTAACTTAAATAGACAGTGCACGAGGAAGCTGTTAAATTGTATAATTAATAGATTGATTAATAACATTTATGATTATGAGTGGTGTGTCATTTGATCTGTGAAATTCTTGTGAATTGTTAGGAAAATAACCTAAGCCCTTCTTCCTACTGCCTGGAATAAAACAAGAATTAAATACAGCAAGACATGTTGCGTATACAGCTAAAAGTATATAAATCACAATTATGCAAATGAAGGGAATTGACGAAATTGAGATTAGATTATATATATGTATATATACTGTATATACCACACCTTTGCACACTGCCTAAGGGAGCTATCGTGCATTATTTGATTATAGGCAGCAAATTAGGTTTTGTGGAACATATTTCTTTCAACAACCGAATCATTGTCAATGACATTTTTTGGTCCCTTATGTGAAATTATCTTCATTTAAATTAAAAGTGTAATAAAGATTTATTGCTGTTTTGTGGTTTAAAATGGGACAGACACAAGATGAAGATTCTTAAATAAAGAGGACTGACTGTATGTATGGTACCGTGTGTTTGAGTCGGTGTGATTTTGTACAGAGTTAATGCTGGCAAAATGAACAAAGAGAGCAGATAACCCGAGTGTATAAATAGTGTCCAGTGAGTGTTATCCTTGAAACATCCCACCAATCTTTACAGGGATTTAGAAGTCTGGGAACACAACACCAGGCTAAAAGATTGAGGATTTGCTGTTTCATATATAGACCCACATCACTGCCGTGGCACCATGAGAGAACACGAGTTCAGGAGACCTTCAATTTAACTAAATGCACGTTGCTCATGTTTAAAATGTTGGCCAATGGACACTGCACATGGCTGTTGCAAAAGTTGAGTGAATTGTGTTTCCTGTGATCTGGATGTTTCCCTGTATTCCCTAATGCATACTGGGATTGACTCCAGTTTCCACAGTTGCCTCTCTGGCACTGAATGGGAAAACAGATGGGTGAGTGAATGAAAGAGGGAAAAAAAGACAAATGTATTTGTGAAGATTAAACGTTCTCCTGTTAATGCCAACAAAGGCTGCCAAACCCATTCAATGTGTTACAGAGATGCGACAGACATTTTGATGAGTAGGGTTGACAGCTACATTTAACGTGGGTAGAATCCCAAGAAATAACAAAACTCCTGCTTCTACAGTGAACATGTGTGTGTCAGATTATGAAAATAAAAAGTTCAGCATCGTATTAAGGCTTCCTTGTAGAATTTGGGACATCACCCTGAACTGCAGCAAATTTAGGCCACTTTAGGAAAGGATGTTTTTGTGTCAACCCCAAAATCTCTGCAGAACCCCCAAAGCAAATATTAGATAGATAGATACTGAGAAATACATATAGGGGGTTCAGGGGGCAGACACTACAGGGAAAATAATCCCTTCAATAGTTGCTTCTGGCAGTATTTTATAACAATTTTGGACAAAATGAATGATCTGTTGGGTAAGTGGGAACTTTCCCCATAGCGGTCACAATTGGTCCATAATATTTGAGCAATTATGCTAAGGAAATGAACTAATCACCAGATGCAAGAACTTAAACCAGTAATAAGAGATCAAAACCCTGTGTGATGAATAAAGATGAATAAATAAAGATTAATAAAGTGTCTATCTATCTATCTATCTATCTATCTATCTATCTATCTATCTATCTATCTATCTATCTATCTATCTATCTATCTATCTATCTATCTATCTATCTATCTATCTATCTATCTGAATTAAATAGAGGCTTTTATTTTGACAGAGGGCTTGTGAAACAGGAAATGAATGTTCATTTCCTGTTTCACAAAGTTCCATACTTTTCAGAGGTTAAATTGAGGCGAACTTAATGTACTTAAGACAGTGACGCCATCTGGACAAAATGTGGATCTCGAGCCCGCCCAGATTTCTAAAGTGAACCAACAACACTTCCGTGAGTAGATGTTTCCGCATTTCCTGTCGGGAATTAACGCCAATTCAGCTGTAAGTAAAGTAAATGATCAATTTATCGTCATTTGTCTTCACTTATTTCCACCCTTACATTATTCTACAACTGTAGAGCATAACACACCGTAAGAATTTTGGTTTAAGTTTCACGTTTTTAATTGATATTGTTAAAGCGAATGTCTGCATACCTGCACGATTTTTTTCTCACAAGTAAAATTCTTAACAAACAATGTAAGCTAAGTAAACTAAAAAAAGAGTCTAAAGAGAATAAATGGTCAAGAATCAAGACACATGGACACTGAGTAAGAAAATAAATGCTGCCAAGCAAGTTTATCTAACCTTTGATAAATCTAAATTTTTAATAGTTGTTTTTCTTAAATTGAATTTTGAATTTTTTAATGAAAAAATAGGTGGTATATGTGCATTACATTTGTTTCAATGAGTTTTTGTTGTGCTGGACATAACAGCATTGACATTTGACCAAATCAATAAACTGAGACAGCTGCTTGTGATAATTTAGTATCAGGTTAAACATCCTAACTCAGGTTTTTCCACTTTCAGGCCGAAGTTATCTTTTTCTATGTGAAACATGGTGACGCTTCTGTTTTTTATAAAAGTTCCACTTCCTTTTTTCAAGTTTTGCTTCCCTGTGTTTGACATTGCCTAATACAAGCCGCATTGTTGCACGAAGTGAACAGGTGATCAAAAATGGAAATACACACGTATATCAGATGTATTGTATATTTCCATTAACCCAGCAGATACAGCTGTGCTCTACAAGTGATTGGTAATGCGTCTTATGAAAAATTATTGTTACAGTCATAAATCTGGTGTAGGCGGTGCTGGATAAAGGGTGCCTGAGTCTTGATTTATATACTGAGACGTCTGATTGCTTAACAATGACAGTAAGGCTGTTCCAGACAGAAGAGGGGCGAACTGCTGCTGTCACTCAGTCACAAGGAATGACGTGGAGTCCTGCAAACTTGGAGCAGAGAAATTAGCGTAAGTACAAAGTAAGATTCTATTATTAATTCATTCTTTTAAAAAGAAGAGAGAGAGACAAAGGCTTGTGGCTTTGTATGTTGGCCTTAATGTAGTGATTATTTGAATAGATGAATATCAGAGAAAGGGCTCCATCAGTGGTTTAGCTAAGCAGGAAATGTAGCCTGCCTGAGATACATCAAGGTCTCTGAAAATCCATGAAGCTGAGGATGGAACACTGGAATGTATATCTCATTTGCATTACTTTCAAACATTCCTTGGAATTTCCTTTAGGTATGTAATGAAAAGTACTTTTGGCAATATGTTCAGTTGAGCTGCTGAGATGGAGGACGCGTACAGAGAGCTGTACCAGGAGTTTATTCGCCTGAGAGCACTTTGCTTGAAACAGGCGGCCATGCTGCACCAACTCACTGCAGCTCTGCAGAAACAGAAAGGTACAAGCTAATGTCAGTGCCCATATACGTAATAGGGTCACTAATGATATGATGATAATGATGAACATGTGTAAAACTGTCTGCAGGTGTCAATAATCCTAATGGAGAGTTCCATGGAATCCAGTGTACTGATAAAAGTCCTGCATTTCTCGGTGAAGATCCAGGACCACTGACAGCCACCACACACAACATGACCACTCAGTGTGGCTTTGAACTCCTCTCGAGAAATATGGGGACTTTCTCAGATCTGCTCGACGAAGATATGCGTAAACTTGACATGAATGTACACTGTCAGAGAAAGGAGGAAAGGAATGTGGAGCACAAAGCCCCACCCATTTCAGCTCTGGAATCCTCAGGGTGGCACGGAGCTTCAGCTATTGTTTCAAAAAGTCCAAAGCAAGATCCTCCCATAGGGGACTGGATGTTGAAATCAGCTTGGGTAGGTGACTTCACCGGTGAAAAATCACAGCTATGGGCTTGGCTTCTATGGATCGTGGAAACTTGTTAGCCTTCCTCACAAAGTCTCTGTGTTGTCTGGCGTCCTCTGTTGTTTGTGTTAGATGCCAGGGACATATAGTCCTGCCTACAATGGATTGCTGAACCATTCTGGCGATTTGGTGATGTCCGATGTGGCGCTGCAGTCTCATATATGTCAGTTCTGCCAGGCTGTTTTCCCCGGAACCACAACCACCAGAGGAGAGTACCTTCGACATCTTGACACTCACATCACCTAGACTCACACAAGGTGCTCGTCTGCCTTTTGCTTCCTGACACAGAGAGTAAATGATCTCTGAAAACAACATGCTGACCACCTGAGCTCTGCTCCATTCACAGTGTTGTTTGTTTGCAGGTGTAGAGCAACAGTGTAGATAATGTTGTTACATCGTTTTCTGTCTGATTGGGTATAAAATAGGAGCTCTATTATAATCCAGAGTACATGTCATTCACGAAAAGCTGATTTGAAGAAGAATAGATTATTTCGACAAACTGTGACAATCTGTTTAAACGGCATGCTATTTTACCTTTATTTAGAATTTCTACTTTTGTTATTTTTTCCTGAGCCTTCTTAAGACAGGAGTTTTGTTATTGTACCATATTTTGCCAAAAATACAGATGAAGTAATGTAAAAAAGTGTAGCACTGTAGTCTCAAAGCAAGAAGGCGATAACTCCATATTGCCCGTCGGTGTGTACCTTACCGCCTGTCAATGAGCAATAGGTTTGACTTCCTCCAAACATTTTTATGTCAGCCTCTCTGAGTGAATTTGGACCATTTAGAAAAGATTTTGAAAAATCATCTGAAGAAACCCCAAATGTTTGTTAGCTTGGCAGTTTGGAGTGAGCTGTTTGTGTAGAGGGAGTGTGTGTGTGTGTGTGGTAAGACTCATGATGACATCACTGGCACAGGTGAGTCATGGTTGCATCGTCTGTGCAGCAGTGATGCTCAGTGCAACAAACAAGAAGACAGCAGAGGTGGGGAGTGACACAACTCCAGTCCTCCAAGCATTCATCACACTCCAGTCGCAAAATCCTCAAAAAAGCATTTCTCATGTGACACAAATGATGCTTTTGGCAATAAAATAACATTTATTGAGATGTAATAAAATAAATAATCTGTCTGAACATAATAAACTTAGGTTACGTAAAGCTAAAGAGACAAGCGTGTGTAACTGATGCACAGTAAACGTCAGACACATCCTGATTAATCCTGAAGCAAACAGAAGGATTTCAGTGTTTCATCCACATGAGCCTTTTCGTAAGATTAAGTCTGAATGCATTAAAAGCATTTCTTATATTAAGGACATTTAGGTTGACATAATTTGTATAAGCTGGTGTGTCAAAATCAGAGCCATGAGATTTTGTTTTGTGTAAACGTGTGCATGTGGTTTTTCTTCTTTTCTTTAATTTTCCAAGGCTGAAAAGCAAAAATGAATCAGCTTTATGTAATACCCATCTTATTAATACCCAAGTCTTCAAATATCCTAAAGATAAACCTATCAAAAATGTATTTTATCAAAAACAAACATTTTCTGAGAACAATGTGGAAAACGTGTTCCTGTAACTGTATTTTAAAAGACTTTCAAATCTGCCTCTCCCATTGGTCACAACACTGAGGTGCAGATAAAGTAAGGGGGGACCCAAATTACTGAAGGGCTCTCGAGCAATGCGTTGAACCCTGTCAATAGTTTATGTGGAATATTTTACGAGAGAGAGGCAATTAAAAAGCTGCTGTCCCTGAAATAAATGAACACCACCGTAAGTAACTATATTAAATGAAAATACACCACGGAAATTAGACGGGGTGATCAGAGTACTGAAGTACTCATATTAGTAAGGAATTGATAAAGAAACGCTTCAGAGAGAAACGCCAAACAAAATCCTGACGTACTATCTCTTACAAATAACTCTTCAGCCATTTGTGAAAAATATTCCGTCCTGATATTTGTGTTCATGTTGTGGAAATCTTAATTACCATGTATCACGCACAATCTAGCTTTGTTTTACTACTTGGTCTACGTTGAGTGTATCGTGTAAATTTTATGGAGTATCACTCATGTCCAACTTCACCATAAACTAGCACCTTTAACATCCTTTTCCTGAGGGTAATGAGCTGCAGAGACTCTTAATAAAAGTCTCCTTTGGTAACCACAATCCCTCCATATAATTGTGTTACTCAATTTAGAGTCACCAACGTTTTGTGACGTGGCTCCTTCCTGTGGCGCCCCCTGCTGTGACAAGCCAACTTCATTTGAAACAGGTGAAACTACCCAAATTCTGCTAATTGTTCACAAAAAATAAATAAATGACGTTTTCACCTTCTAGCTGAAATTTGCACAATACAGTGGCCACTTATATTACAAAATAAAATTAAAACGGTATCTGCTTACATGACTTCCTGAATATAAAGTAACGCATGGCCTTTTGGGCTTGTTACACAACTTTGGCTTTGAATGTCTGCAGGTTTTTGTCACTGGTAAATTCTTACATTTTTCTTTAGTCGTTTTGAAACGACTCCCCATGAGATGCTCATGGCGTTAGTGATGTTAGAAGACGTGAAAACCTCCTCAGTAGAAGCCCGTACAGCAGACTGATCACACTTCAGTGGCCTGAGTTCTCCTTGTTTTTATTTCCCCCGGTAGTTGGAGTCATCTTTGGTGATGCACGGGCTCCTGCATGCTGTTATGGAGCTCCTCCGCTCGGATTTACTCTCATAATCTGTGAAGAAAAAAAAAAAGGTGTATGACGCCAATGTTGTGAGCTTTATTCATTGTTTAGAAAGGTGATTATTGCGGAAAAGTTTATTTTTATTGAGAATTTGTGTCGTGTTCTTAATGCATTTCATGTGAAGCGTCCTCGTGGGCTTTGATTCTAATGCCGTCGTTTACTGCCATGAATACAAAAAGACAACAATATATATCTTTACAACCATTGGGCAGATGGTGGTCATTATATTGTGGATGTAATGGGTCATCATCAAAGAGGCGCAGTGTTCCAGATGTTCCATGAACTGGATAAGCAGTTGACGGTTAAATCATCCAGAGTGAAACCATGATGCACTGTGGTTTATTTATGGCCGACCTAAGCACAAAGGTTACAATATTCTAAGTGCAAAGACCTTATTTACTTTACGATGGAACTTTGACTGGCGAGATTATCATTGTAAAATAAATTTAAAAAAGTAGGTGAGGCTGGTAAATAAATCATCAACTTTAACAGTGTAACAACTCATCACTTTGTTTCATCTTGCACACAACAGTTTCCTATATTTGAAGGCTATAAAACAAAACAAAAAATAACTGTGTGTACAAGACAGCATCTATAAAATGATCCAGCGCTCATTTGTTTGTTAAGCTCCTTCTGAGTCCATACTCTGAATTGATTTCCATGTAATTAAACAAAACATATACACAAAATTTCAATATAATAATATACTATACAATATTACTGTACAATGTAATGCAGAATTTTAGGACAAATTCAATATCATATATGAAACCATACAAACATTTGGATTTTGTATTTATGTTTAAAATGTTTATATATTTGATGATATTTAAGGTAGACAAACCTGACCACAGAACAGAATGATGTTGACAGGAAGTGAAATTGACTTCTGATAAATGAGACAAAGGAAACTTTAAAATACAAGTGTATTTGAGGAGTGAGGGAGATTGACGTCAGAGATTAAACATATGTCATTTTTGTTATTTCCGCAGTCCTTCTGGTAGAGGCAGAGATGTATAAAAAAGACTGTGCCATTTCCCTGCCCACAGGTTTTATTTTTGTACACTGTCGCTTGGTGAGTCAATGCAACGCCCCTCCAATTACCTCCCACTCCTTCACCCCCACACCCCATCTATCCCGCCCTTCAGCCCACGCATCTAACACACTCTGACGTCAGTTACTGATGGGTAGGGGGGGGTCGGGGGGTGGGGAGGATCTGATCTACCGCCCACAGAGTACTTCCTCTCCCCCCGCCCCCACACGTCTTTGCTGGCTTCTCTTCTTTCTCCTCTCTTCATCTCGTTCCACCAGCTATCACAGCCCAGAACTACAAAGATAACTTATTGTTTGTGTGAAAATGACAAAAACTGCCATGAGATGTCAGAGAAATGCACCATCTATAACAGTGTAACACCCCCCGACTCACCCGCCTCCTTCCCCCCTCCCCTCTCACTCTTGTTCACTCTTTTATCTTTTGCCATCTCCTTCTGTTTCCCCTTCTAACTCTCTAATTTACAGTCTGGTGAAGTTCAGCTGTGCACGGTGAGAGGCGGGAGCTCAGAGAGATTGTGACTCACTGGAGTTCAAACTGTAGGGCTATAAAATATTCATTGTTGAAAGAGGTTAGGGATTCTCTGTCTGACATTTTTAATTCAAGTCAATATCAACCATTTCTACCTGCGCTTTCAACTTTTACTCATAAGGATGACACCACAAAGTGGACTTTTATTCAAAACAAGCATACTGTGAAGCTGTTATCTGAAAAGTCACCTGTGGAGTGAGCTCCTTCCGAACCCAGGCTGATCTTACCAGCCCGATCATGTGACACCATCCTAGCCAATCGCAGCCCTTCGTCCATAAGTGTTTGCTGTATGAGATGGCGACTCCAGTTGGCGGGGTTGGAGGTGTCGGTGGGGGGGCGTGAGGATGGAGACCGGTTACACTGTGAGGCGATGTCTAACAGGACACACAGAACTGGTTGAAAATGTGATCCATAACACGCCGAGTCATGACTTATATTCCACAAACAGGGAGAGCGAGGGTGGGGGGGTTGAAAAATGAGTGAAAGCGTTGATGATTTTTGACGAAGAAGACCTTTCATTTTTACCTTGTGAGAAACTATCCAAGCTTTCTGCAGATAAGCTATCATCATCCGTCCTCTGGGCTACACCCTCTGATGCCTCCACCCCGAGAAGTGATGACACACTCTCAGGCACAATTACCTAAGAAACACCAGACATACACAGTCAGTACAGTGCCGGTGACCAGTTTTTAACCTTTGCCCCAGTGTTTTACAGTAATGTAAACATGAGCCGAGTTGCTGTGTTCACTCGCCTCGTATCTTGCTCTCTTTTGGGACGGTATGCTGTTCTCATCTGCACTCGGCCTGTAGTGACAAAGACTTGAATTAAACTTGTGACGCAACCACAAACATAGAAAAACACCTCGGCATGTGATCACAATATAAATTGTTTTATTGCATGTGGAAATTTAGAACATGTGGTGTGGTGGATCGTTTTTACACCATGTGGTGATGACCAAAAAGTGCATTAGTTTAGCACGTGGAAATCTACTGATGACTGATCTACTGATTTAGCGGAAACAATGTTGCATTGGTCTGTGCTGACACATTTGACCTGTGGTCGTAAAATATATTTGGTAACATACTTTTTCACTAAATATGTGTGATTTGTACTGTACTTACTGTGGGAAGCCTTCTGTGGTTCATTTTGTTAAAAAAAAAATCACTTTTTGGTATACAGAATTCTCAAATAGCTTAAAGGGTACGACATTTCCTCCTGTCGGCGGCTATTTGGTAATTTGACTCTCTGTATCAACATAACAAGTTGTTGTCAATGTTCTGCTGCTCAGAAAATGAATGCACTTGTGACCACATACTCAAACCTGGCTTATGATGGGTTTTCCATTATGGGTTTCAGAGATAATATGAATTTAAAAGCTCCTTCACATCATTGCTATGCGGATTATCCCCATCAAAAGCTGCTCTCTTGAAGATTCTGTCAAAAAGAATATTCTGTCCTTGCTTCTTCTCACCCTTACCTTGAATGCTTTAGTGTGGAGGTGTAGGCACATTTTCTCGCCACCTGCCGAGCTAAAGAAAAGAGCTCCACCCGTCTCAGCAGAAGGGCGTTATCACGCATACAGAACTGGGCGGCAGCTTCATTGATGATTAACTGAGGGAAAAAAATACTCCGTGAGAGGGTCTGGAAATTATGCAAATAGTGACAACACCAAAATTGTACCGTTGTTTGAAATGTATACAATTGATAAGGCTCCTCTTTGTTATACAATATGGAGGTAAATAGATTCAAACAAGTCATCTCACCAAGTGTCTTTAGTTATACGTCTTTACCTCGTGGTGTGTGAGCTGCTTGCCTTCTCTTCGCTTGGAATCAAAGCGTCCATAAATAAGACTGTACTTTCTGATCTCTTCCTCCTTGTTCACATCCTGAGAACCCATTTTGAAGATATGACCCACTGTCTTTGCCATCTTCTTGTTCATTCTCAGCAGACTCTTCACCTCTGCGGGATCTGACCTGGGTAAGGTCCTGAGCAGTCTCTCAACGCTTTCCACCACCGCCCTCGCTGTCTCTGCGTCCAGCTGTCCTCCAGGCCAGGCTGACAGGGCTGCCGGGGCAAAAGTAGAGGAGCACGGAGATGTGGAGGGACCTGGGGGGCACGTGGACAGCAGAGGTGGGCTGGGTGGTTCATCCTCAATGCCAGATGTAGAGGCTAATGTGCAGTTTCCATCCGGCTCTGGGCTGAGCCAGTGTGGGTCCATGGGTGACAGTTTTTCCCTGTAGTGAGTGTCTGGTGGCTGAGGGGAGGCCTGTGAACAAGGGCTTCTTGGACTCCCACTGTGCATTGGGGTGAGACATGCTCGATCCTCCTTTTCACATGGCGAACCTGGCTGGCCATTACTCACGGACTTCTTTGCCGATCCACTTGTGCCCAACCCGTCAACTTTGAAGAGTGGCACCCCCCCAAGAGGATTAGAGACCGGCTGGCTAAACAGGGCAGGGTTTGCTGCCCAGTCTCGGAGGGCCTTTTGCAGCCTGCGAACATGCAGTGGCTTGGTGGCCATGCCGACTAGTGCCATAATCTCGAGGAACTCCTCTTCTGCTGCTTCACAGAGCTGCTGCACATCATCGCCACCCTGCTGGATGAAGGTTTCATAATAAGCCAGCAGGTTGGCCCTCTGCAGCACCCGATAGAGCTGCAACTCCCCAAGAGTGCGTGGCAGAGACATGGCACAGCACTGGGAAGCAGAGGGAGGAGACAGGACAGACATAAACACCGGGGTCTGCACAAGTTAATTATTTCGGTAAAGCCTTTGCTTATGTGCTTGTACATGGCGGGAACAAAAAGAAAAATAACTGAGTGTAGGAAGTTAATGCATGCTTTGGAGCAGATGGAGGCTGGAGCTCCTCTTGATATCACGCCTGACATCTACAAACGATTTCCTCACCTTTTAAACGGCGTTTGGCTCATGTTCTTCAAGCCATTCAATTCGGAATTTGCTATATTTGAACGCCTTACCTTTCCTTCTTCAGGTCAGGTGCGGATGGGTGCGGAGAGGGACCGGCGTAATTACGCAAAGGTGACTATCCAACAACCAATGTCACTGAGCTGAACTCCCACAATACGAAAAAAAACGGACTAACGCGAGTTTAAGACGACGATGTGCGCGATTTGGACCACCCTCAAGCAGAAACGTAGTTTATTACATTTCATTGATCCAGTTCCGATAGTGCCACCGAGTCAGGATAAGCGAGGCTGTTCCTGAGCCAGATGTCTGGAGAAACACCTTACTCAAAAAAGCATTAGTTATTAGTGTCAGCTTTTCTTACCCTGTTGCCTTTTTCAGATCGCTATCCCAGCTCAGACTGCTGTAGTAAATCCCCCTTTGCGTATTGCACCTCGCCTGAAATCACTGGCAGAAATCCTCCTCCGGCGCACCGTATTGGTTGCTGGCTGCCTTTTTGCTGTCTGTGTGGGTTGGAGAATGACGGGGGCGGACTGCAGCACGCCATCTGACCGAAAAAGAGCCTTCCTCTCCCGGTAGAGAGGCGGCATTCAAATTGAAGATGTGGGTGGTGGTGGTGGGGGCTTGAAATTAACCCCTGTGTATCTTCAAAATCTACATCCTCGATGCAACGGCTTTGAAGCACGGAAGTTCCCAAAAGTTCGCTGTGTCAAAGACCCCTGAATAATTCAGTCCCACCAGAGGTTCCATTTGGTTTGCCCACTTTTCACTCACTTTTACTGCAAACAAAAAATGGGATGTTTGGGTTTTGTCGTATTTGCACCATCCTTATGCAGCATCTGTACAATTTACTGATACTAGCATTATTTTTGCATATCCATTAAAATAGCTTGCAAAATCTCACTGCTCATCACAGTGTGTATAGTATAATTTTGACATGAGGAAGGAAGTAAAGTTTTTTTTGTTTTTGTTTTTTAAAAACCCAAAAATAAAGCCTAACATTTCGGCTACTGCAACACTGTGCCAAATGAATCTGCATCATGTTTATGGATTCGATATTGCATCAAATTTCCCATTTTAGATTTCTTAGAGTATTAATAATATAGACCACAATTAAAGTTGCAGCTCTGGATATTTGAAAAAAATATGCTCTCTTGCAAAAATTACACCATGTCTACATCTAAGAAATCTATCAAAACAACAAATCACCAGATTTATCCGAATACTTTTCATGTGTGACAGTTTACTTCCAAACTTGATATCTGTATGTTAGTGCACCTGCACATACAAACACCTGCACAGTTGCTGTACAAGAATACTCGTAATATTGCAGTGTTTGTTAAGCTCAATAGGGAGAAGTCCCAAACATAATTTGAAAAATTGAGATGGATGCTCAGTCAGTGTGCAGCCTGAGACACTTGTAATAAAAACAGAAATATTACATGGCAGATATTCATGCAATACTGGACAATGCTGCTGCACATTTGCCTTTGGAAGCAAAATTATTAAAACTGACAAATAGGGGTGTGAAAATTGTTAATTTTTTCATTGGATTTGAATTTAGGAAAAGATTTATATATAAGCTTTGTACAGAAATAAAGATAGAGATACCATCTCCTCAAAACAAAAACACTGCCAACAGTTAAAGTATCACCATAAATTAGCTTGAAATACTGTACAATTAATGTATTAATTGAGATATAACAAAGGCTGAAGGATGGATGGTACAAGCAATGAGAGGAAGAAAGAACGGGAGATAGTTTTATAAGATTCAAAGACCTGTGGGTAAAATGAATTTTGCAGAGAAGCTTTCAGGTTAAAGGTTCTTCATTTCTGTTTCAA